>JAQZBX010050706.1:0-19582 GCA_029593785.1 Cabassous unicinctus | reverse complement strand
AAAAAAAAAAAAAAACATTCACTTGATATCTCCTTACTTCAGACTTAAAGAGTCCCTATTGGCAGTTTTTAATGACCTAGAACAAATCTCATTTCAAAAATTTCTAAGACATTATCAAAATTCTACTTTGATTTTGCTGTACTGAATAATGTTATAGATCAGAGGTCAAAACCTTAAGCGTTTCCACAAATCCAGAAGATATGACAAATGAATGAAGAGGGCTGTCCATAAAACAATAGGGAGTGGTGGGAACAGTGGGCAAATAGAAAGTGGAATCTCTATTAAAGTGGGAATGATGCTCAACTCCAATAACTTTCTCTATTTAAAATAGATTTTCCATTTGTTAGGAGAATTCAGAAACAGAATCTTTATATGAATATTTCAATGTTTAGAACTCCTTCCATTACAAATAAAATACCTCTGAGTGGTAGATAATGGCCAGTGCATAACCAATAATGTTATTGTGTAAGATTAATCCATTTGTTTTATTTAATTCATATTAAATGGTATTCTGCATGTAAAAAAACAACCTGCCATAGATGACCTCATTTTCTATAATGTAATGGTCATCTGCATTTCTTTAATAACAATAATGATTATTAGGTCAAGAAAAATATGAATCAAATCTATGATTTCATTTAACAAACCAGAGAAATGAATAACCATGTGGATCGAGTCTCTCTGGATAATCATCTCTGAAATAGTTCATGGCAACTCACTGTATGTGCCTGATACTTCCATATGTGATTGTGTACACATATGTGTGTAGATACAGTGGTATGTCCAGATGTACACAATACTAGCGAGCCAACAGATGCTGTGTGATTACCAAGGCTGAACCCTACTGCACACAAAAGGCAATAGTGCACTCTATCAATAAAATCATAAGAAAAATAAATGAGTTAATGGGAAGGGACTTTGTCATATTTACTGCTGTACCTTTAGTGCCTGAAACTATGCTTGGCATAGAATAATTGCTCTATAAAATTTATGGAATGAATAGATGAATAAATTAATTAATATAAACTTGTAATATTGCTATAAAGATAATGGTCACCAAAGGTTCTGAGGGGAGGGAGAAGGAAAAATACATGTAATCTGAGGCCTTTTTCAAAGATTGGAATTGTTCTGCATGATATTACAATGACGGATACAGGCCATTATACATTTTGTCAAAACCTATAAAATTGTACAGTGCCAATTGTAAAACATAATGTAAACTATAGACCATGGTTAGCAGCAATGCTTCAATATGTGTTCATCAATTGTAACAAATGTGCTACACTAATGAAAGATGTTGCTAATGGGGAAAAGTGTGGGAGGGAGAGGCGTAGGGTATATGGGAATACCCTATATTTTCAATGTAACATTTATGTAATCTAAAGCTCCTTTAAAAATTAAAAATAAAATTTATTTTTTAAAAATGATATTGTAAAATTGTGCTCAGAGTTTGACACAGTTTGCTCCGTATCACAGTTTATTAACTTAAGGAGAAATATTCCCAGGGGAGCCATGTACTCTTTCCTCTGGGCTCATGCTTGTAGCACTAGACCAACTATTGAATTGTAATTGTTAATATTTAATTTTTATTGTAATTCATAAGAGTGTTATTAGTTTCTGAAATTGTTTTTAAGCCTTGCTATTTCGTTCCTGAAGGTATTATAACACTTAATTTCCCAAATGTAGCTGCCTCTTCCATGAAGCTAAGAAGAGGCCTGGTGGGATGAGAAACCTCAAGCTTTGGAGGGAATCAGACCTGGATTCAAAGTTCAATCCTGCTACCAGCGTGCTTCTATTCCCCCTCAGTGTCCACTCCCCACATACCCAGAAGGTTCAGCGCAGGCCCTGCAGAGGTTCTGGGCCTACCTTGGGGAGACCGAGATCTCTTTCTCCTTCTGATAAGGAATGAATGGGAACAGGGAAAGTTCTGCTCCTCTTTGCTTCTCTCCTTCTCCCTCCTGAACACATAAAACAATAGTTTTCAAAGAGTGGTCACAGGTCACTATCACCTGGGAACTTTTCAGAAATTAAAAATGTTGTTTCTACTGCATCAGGAACTCTGGGGGTGGATATCAGAAATCTGTGTTTTAACAACCTTTCCAGGTGATCCTGATGTGCACTGAAGTTTGAGAACCACTGACATTTGATAATCTTATATCCTTAGGTTTAGACAGTTATAAAAGGTGGATGTTTTTGTCCCAGATTCCTGAGGCAGAAATTATAAAGCCTGTTTCTGAGCTGGATATGAGAGCCAGAGGAAAAACCAAAGGAGGAAAAACTCAGAAAACATTTCAGTTCATCACCCCATCTCATGTATTATTTTTACCTACAAAGCAAATAAATATCCAATATATAAAATTTTTAAAATCCCACCACCCATTGGTAACCACTTAACAAACTGGTATATAACTGAGAGAAATGGTATTTTATTTAATATTTTATATGCATATATATAGTATTTTTTATTTTTCTCAACAGCAATCATATTCATATAATTTTCTTTTAAGGTACCAGGGCCCAACCCTGGACCTCACACATAGGAAGCCAACGTTCAACCACTGAACCACATTGGCTCCCTTGAGTTGATTTTTTTTTTTTAACATTTTATTTTATTTTATTTTTTATTTTTTTTTTTTTTACCGAGAGGTTCCAGGGATCAAACCCAGGTCTCTCCATATGGGAGACGGACGCCCAACCGTTTGAGCTACATCCATCCCCCTGAGTTGGTTTTTACACGTGTCTGTCTGTTATTTGTCTTTTTGTTCTTAGGAGGAACTGGGGATCGAACCCGAGACTTCTCATGTGGGAAGCAGGCATTCAACTGTTTGAAAAACATCCGCTCCCTCTATGTAATTTTATACCCTTATTTTTTCCATTAACAGTATATCAAAAGCATTTTCCCAAAATGGGGGAAGAAGTTGGGTCTCCAGTAGTTGGTGGAAAAGGGGGCATCACAAAACTGCAGACACTGGTCTTGAACGTAGCCCCAGATGTGGGCTGGATCTGCAGTTGTCCATACACTCAGGCATCACTGAGCGAGCAGGCAGAATTTGGGGAGTGGTTACATACTTGGAAGGCAGTGAGGAGTTGGCCTGATACTGGCACATCTACCCTTACTTTACGGGACCTCAGTTGGTGAGCTTTAGGATTTGGGGACTGGGTACAGTCTCAGGGAGGGAGAATGGAAACATCTAGGCAGGAGGTTTAAGGTGGTGCTTATTTCTAGGGGGTGGGGGTGTCCACAAAAAAGACAGGAAAAGAGAGAGAAGATGAAGAAGAAGAAGGAGGAGGAGGTAGGGGAGGAGGAGGAATAAGAAAAAAAGGAAGGAGAAGAAGAGTAAGAAGAGGAGAAGAAGGAAGAGGAGGAAGGGGGGAAGAAAAGAAGAAACTAAGAAAGAAAAGGAAATAGTAAAGGGAGATGTAGGCAGAATGTCCCTGAAGAATTGGACAGGACCCAAATATATCCACACATATATATTACATACTACACATACACACATGATAAAATACCTAGGAATACACTTAACAAAAAGTGTTTAATGAAGAAAGCCTTAAAATTCCACTTAAAAATGCAAAAAGTTCATCTGATGAAAAGATATTCTTGGATAGCAAGATCCAATATCATTAAAGATGAATCTAGTAATAGAAACCTCTTTACTTCAGGGGCAGCAGCCTTGAAGCAGGCTGTCGTTAGAAATGTTTTATATTGAACTGAAAGTCTTTATGTTGACCTTAGTAACTTCTACCTGGTTCTATCAGGTGGAGCAATGCAAAAATGTCTACTCTCTCTAATATCTCTTTAAATGTTCAATAGAAATTATTATAATCCTCCAAATTGTCTTTTCTCCAAACCAACATCTCCAGTTCCTCTACGTACTCATTCTCTCCTGGACATGCTCAAGATTCATGTTCCTAATAAAATCTCTCTCTCTCTTTCTCTCTCTGGTCACTCATTTCTCTAGACCATGATATTTAAGGATTGACCAGTAGTATGCTGCAATATCAGAAATGCCCCCATTGGACTTCTAGATGTTTGCATAAGAAAGTCTTCCTGTTTTACTGTTACTTCATTCTTAATCTGGGAAGAATGACTTGGAAATCTCCAGCTTGGGTGATTGGATAGAAGTAGCATAATTAACTGATTTTGGTTTTAGATATGTGGAGTTTAAGCGCCTTTGGAACATAGCAATAGTGGTGACTAAATCTATTGAGCATTTACTCTATACCAGTGCTTTACATGAACTATTTAATTTAATCCACACAATATCCTTATGAAGGAATTAGTATACACTCATTTTGCAAATGAGAAAAGTGAGGGGTAGCGACATTAAATCATTTTCCATTTTCTATTACAATGCTAGGAAAGGGTAGATTTGGATTTCAAATCCAAGCATATCTTACCTCAAAGCCTTTCTTCTTTCCAACTGCCCTCTACTGCCTGCTGAGTAATTATACCCAAAGGTAGTAGCACCAAAGTTGAATCACAGGTCAGGGCCAAAGACAATGATTTGAGAATGGAAATTTCATGTTGCTCAAGGAGACCCTGCAGAGAAAGGAGAGTATTTGGCCAAAGATGAAGCTATGTTCCTGTTTTTGTTTGTTTGTTGTTGTTTTTTGAGGTATGGGGGCCAGCGATTGAGCCCAGGACCAGGGCTCAACCACTGAGTCACAACAGTGCCTGAGTTGGTTTTTTCATTTGTTTGCTTGTTGTTTGTTTTTTTGTTTTGTTTTGTTTTCAGGAAACACCGGGAACCGAACCCGGCAACTCCCATTTGGGAAACAGGTGCTCAACTGCTTGAGCCACATCTGCTTCCCTGTGTTCCTGTTTTAAAAGATGAGTAGCGGGTGAAAAGACCTTGAGGGTCAGAAAGTTTCAGATACAACCAGGAGAGACAAGCGTTTTTTTAAACCAAGCAAGTTGAATCACCAGAAGTGAATGAAAATGCAGCAGAGTGTTCCAGTATGATAAATTATCCATTGACTTTGGCAACAAGGGGATAATTTTTAGCATGATCAGGAGTGAAGAGATGAAAAAGTGGAGACAGTGAGTGAAAGCCCATTTTCCAAGAGGCCTGGCTATGACAAAATAAATCTGGAACGATATACATCCAAATGTTAACTGTGCTCATCTCTGAGTAATAGGGTTATAAATACCCTTCATTTCCAGGCTTCTTTTTTCCTCTTTCTAATTTCAACTTTAAAAAGTAAATAAGTACAGATATAAAATTATAAAAATAGGAAACTTATTTAAGAAGAAAAATAAAGGAGTTTGGGATTCAAGGGGTGAAAAGTCATAGGGCTATGGTTCGAAGACCCTATGGGAAAGCTTTCCAAGTTGGATACTAGGTGCCTTTTAAAGACAGAGGGAGATGGATCTAGTGGAGCAAGGTTTGGTGGGATCAGGATGTCTCAGCTGTGTGGCATAATGGGGCTGGGAAAACTGGGAGCCTGGGAGTGAGACGAAACCAGACTTCAGAAAACTCACACCACTTCTTTGTTAGCCCATCACCCATGGATAATCCATCTAACATTTCCAGCATCTACTTCTACTCTGTTTTCTATGTATTTATGTAAAGTGTTTTCATTACAAAACTGAATTCATCATTTGTAATGTGATTTTTTTCCACTTAAAATTATAGCATTTTATCATGTCTTTAAATATTATTTTAAAATAATATTTTGACACCTAATAATCCCTTCTGTAGATGTAATATTTTTAGAGCCAGTGAAATATATTTTCAGATTACTTTCTGAAAAAATGGTTTTAATTTCTTTCCCATCAGCAACACAGAGGTCTCACTTCACTATACCCTCACAAACTGTGGGTATTATCAGTTTTTTTCCATCATTGCCAATTTGATAGGAAAAAAAGGGAGTAGAATGGTTGTTTTAATTTGCATTTATTTGATTATCTTCAAATTAGTCATTTTCATGGGTTCATCAGTCATATATATTCTTCTTTGAAATATTCATGTTCTTCACCCTTTTGTCCATTAGGATAAATCATGCCTTTTTTAATTTAAAAGAATTTTTAAAAAGTATTAAAGACATTAATACTTGCCATCTTGATAACGTTTTTTAATAAAAGAAATTTTCTGTGCATATACAAAGCTCGGGATATCATGCTGTAGATATTGTAAAGTCTGCACAACAATATTTACAAACCTTTGCAGAGTTCTTCCCTGATGACTATATGTTCTAAATGCCAGCAGGCATTATTATTGCTTCATGTTTCACATTTACCCTTGTTTTTGTTTCCTTATTTTTCACTTGAGCTAAAGATTTTCAGTTATTTTTATTGTGCAGCATTTCACCAACGCCAAAAATGGAGTAGATTTCTTCATGGAATGCCAAGGGTTGAGAAGACGGGAAGCAGATGAGCTGTGCTGCCTTTCTTTGAAACATCTACTTCTTTCAGTGACTTAAAATGAGAGGAAAAACAGCATTTTATAGTACTCAGGAGTGGTTACAGTCTTTGGAGTCAGAAAGTCTTTGCTCCACACATAGAAACTTCCAATATATCTGTGGGCCATGCTTCTCCAGGAGTTCTAGTTTCTTCCTCCGTAGAATGGGAATGCTCAAGCTTGCAGGGGTTTTGTGCATTAAATGAAAGAAAGCATGTAAAGTGCTCAGTTCCAGGCCATTCAAGGGTGTGTTTGATGAATGTCTTTGCAGGGATCATCACCTCAGGCTATGGCATGCTGTTTTTAATGTGACTCTGCTTTTCTAGCACCTTTGAAAAACCCTGACAACCATGATCCCTCTTAAGTTCTGTTCTATGTAGAGATGTAGGGTTAACTTTAATCCTTTTATGGAACTGTAATAAAATATTAGAAGGAGAACCAGAAAGTCATTATTACTTCCTGGTCATTGGCCCAGTGACAGTTTTTCTGGAAAAGGATCTGGATAAAGTGGTTTGCTACCCATTTAATAACAACTTTGTATAAAGGTTTTTGTAGTCTTCAAAATGCCATTGCATGGTGAACTTCTAGATATCCAAAGATACCAAGAGAACTTAAGTGTGGAATGGACATGGGAAAGTAAAAATAAAACAGAACGGTTGTTTTCATTTGCCTACAGAGGTGGAGGATAAGTTCTGGAATCCCCATAGCAGTTTTTAATGGACAAAGAAGCATTTGTTTCTATGTAAGAATGCAACATTAGATGTTTCATGGCACATTGAGGTTGCTTAAAATGCAGAATAGTAACCAAATTCTGATTAGTGGTTTGATTTAAATTCTTTCAATGGGTTAAAATGGCACTAGTTGGAGCTTTAAACAATTCTTATTCTCTCTTTTCTCAACATTTTTATTTGCAGAGAGAAAGATTCCTTCCTGGCTAGCTCACTTTCAGAATGTAGGAAATGGGGGTTAGGAGACAATATCTGTATCTTGAAACAATAGCCAACTCTAAATTATACTGCATTTCCTGGTGGTTTACATTTGCTGGCTCATTCCCATCTTTAATTTAAATGTCATCCCAACTTAATGGTCACATTTCAGTGGCCTTCCTTGACTTAGTCAAAATACCATGCACTCTTCCAGCATTTAACACCTTCGTAATTGTTTGTGTTGCACCTATCCGTTGTCTATCTCCTTTCCTCATGAGGGCAAGGCCTGTGCTTCAGCACCAGACATCCAGAACCTAGCTCAGGCTCAGGCACAGCGCAGTGCTCAGTGCAAATTGGTTGAATGAATTACCTTCAAATATAAGCTTACAGTTCAAATAAATGGTCTCTGTACTGATTCTGCTCTTGTCATGTCGGCTTCTCTTTGTATTTGATTGGGACAGATGCTTGAAATTTCTCCAGACTTGGCTCAGCTCAGCCCCTTATCAGCTTTCCCTTAGTCCATTGACTATCTATGGGGGCCCAAGGAGAGAAGAGAGAACACCAGAGTGTAATGTGGTTGCATCCTTTTTCCTTACTCCATACTAGAATTTGCTCAGAAAATGAGTAAATACCTAGGGAAATAGGCTACTTTCATGTCTTCAGTTCAACAAAGCTAAAGATAGTGGCTCATTACAGAATTAAAGTCAAAAATTAAGTAACATCTTTATGGTATTCCCCAAGACCAGAGCCTGGGACTATTTATCCCTCTCTGTACCCCTTTCTTATCTCTCCTCTCTTGCAGGTCTCTGCTTCAAAGTCAGTCTTTGCTCCCCTTACTCCACTGTGAGGCCGTAGGTTTTCCTTTATTCCACACCCCTCAGACTCAGACCAGCCGCAACTGGGTTTTTGAAGACCTCTCCCCCACCCCTGAGGCAGAGCTCTTGAGAGTCCGGATTTTGCTGTTTGGGTAACAAAACTAATACAAGTTCATGACAATTAGAAACACGGTAACACATGGAAAACACACAAAAAATGCCAGTCATGCAAGTATGAACATTAAAACCACTGCCTTCCCACATTGAAGAGATAATCAGCATCAACATTCTGGCATATCCTTCCAGGAATTTTTTCTTCTAAGTACTTATTCATCTCTATAAGTACAAACATAGCAATAATGTGTTTTCAAAAGAAAACAACTTTCAATCTGACACAAAGATCTATTTTTTTTTAAACGAGGTAAACCTTTTGTTAGAGTAGGAGAATAATGGCTTATCAGTTTAGTTCACAGCTATATCCCCAGCACTTGGAATAGTGCCTGGCTCAATGAATACTTGTGGAGTGAATGAATGAATGAATGAAAACAACATCACTCTGCTAAACAAGAAAAATGCTATGGATATAGAATGCCCATTTGAATACGTATTTTCCTTGGGATAACATTTCCCTATGTGTAACCCTTGGGCCATTCTTCAAAACAAATTATAGACTCCCTCTTCAGGGAAGTCTTTAAAAGTGCTTTGGAATCTTTATGGTGAGCAGGTCTAGGCAAAGTTTATGGGGTTTAAAGGAAAAAGCCAATTCAATGGTGAAATCAATTCTATGTTTATCCAGAAATAAAAATAAAACTTTAGATTACCTGGCCAGGTCAAAATATAACTGAATAAAAGGCTGTCTGTTTGATTTCCCAAAGGTTAGGTCTCACAGAGTAAGCTTGAGCTTTGCTTATTTTTAGAGTGTGTGTATGAGAGCAGAGAACAAAATGACATCATGTGCCTCCTGCCATTATCTAAACAGAATTTCTACCAGAAATGTTTAATCTGAATCTCTCTATTAGAAAAAAAATCATTAAAACCCAGAGAATGGCCTGGAATCTTTAAAATAAGCCAGCATGTGAATATCACCTTCCAGGAACTGCAGGAGAGTTTAGAGATGACTTTTTTCCTATTGCCTCCCATATCTAGATTCTTAAAGTGAGCTAGCCAGGAAGTAGACTTTTAAAAAAATTATTTTAGGGAAGCGGGTGTGGTTCAGTGGAGAGAGCCCCCGTTTACCATATGGGAGGCCCGGGTTCGTGTCCCGAGGCCTCCTTGTGAGGGCACGCTGGCCTGAGCGGTGCGGTGGGCTGATGCAGCAACCTCACGGCAGGAAGCGGGTGTGGCGCAATGGATAGAGCACCCGTTTACCATATGAGAGGCCCCGGGTTTGCTTCCCGGCGCCTCCTTGTGAGGGCAGGCCAGCTCACGCAGCGCCCGTGGGCTGATGCGGCAGGACCTCACAGCAAGGGGGAGATAAGCAGACACAGAGAAGACATGCAGCGAATGGACACAGCAGCACAAGCAGCAAGGGGGGGATAAATAAATAAAATAAATAAAATCTTAAAAAAAAAAAAAAATTATTTTAACTTTATTTTAAAAGGAATTTTAGATTACAAAAAAGTTTCATCGAAAATATAGGGGATTCCCATATACTGCACCCCCTCCCCCTCTCACATTTTCCACTGTTAATAACATCTTTCGTTAGTGTAGTACATTTGTTACAATTGATGAACAAATATTGAAGCATAGCTACTAACCATAGTTATAGTTTACATTATGGTTTACATTTTACACCGTGTAATTTTATAGATTTTGACAAAATGTATAATGGCTTGTATCTGTCACTGCAATGTCATGCAAGACAATTCCAATGCCCTAAAAATGCCCTATGTTCCACCTATTAGGAAGTAGACTCTTTTGCTCTGGAAATTAATTTAATATAGAGTGCAGCAAAGTACCATTCATTATCTAGTTAGCTGAAATATTTCTCCTTGATTAAAGTTTGTTGAGCTCATTACCTTAGACCACAGCCAAGAGAATGCATCTCTCTCCAGAACATATATTCCTGAACTAATAAAATAAAAGCCGTTTCACACTTCTTGAAGTTCTCCCCTTTTTACTCCTAAACACTCCATCTTTCTCAGGTACTTACTGTCTGGCAAGATACTGGCATATCACAGCTTATCTCTACCCTCTCTGTCAATATCACTGTGCACAGTGATCCTAGCTACAGAATGAGGGTGATTTTCATTTGGGGATGGTTTGAGATATGTTTTTTTCATAAGGAGATGGAACATTTCTCAGGCTAAGGATAAGGAAGCAACCACTAGTTCTAACATACATTTATTATCAGAAGTCTAGGGTGGATAAAGGAACAGAAAACACCCTTCCATTTGCCTCCCATCCTACATTGCCCTTGGAAGGTTAAAAATCTGCCAATCCATTTTAACACTCAAAATTATGATGAAGGAAGAGAGTTAAATTAATCATAGCTTTTATAAAGTTGGTCGAATTTAGTTTAGATTACTTTTATTAATTACATGATTCAACCAACATTTGCTGAATCCCTGCTATATGTGGGAATTCTGGAGGATACAGCTATGAGTAAGACAGCAGAGGTCACTTATAGCATAGAGAACAGTCATTAAGCAGCTAATTATATAATTATGTAATTAGTTACTTCATTACAATTGAGAGAAGCACTACAAGAGAGAAATATTCAGTGCTCTGAGAGCATATGATAGAGGACCTGACCCCATCTGAGGAATGAATAAATGCCTCCCTGAAGAAGGAGCACTGACCGGGTTCTGAAGTAGGAGTTGACCAGAAGGAGGGTGGTGGGAATGGGAGGGCATTCCTGAAGGCCAAAGTGATAGGTCAAGGAGTGATTAAAGATACTTGGCAAGTTGAAGCAGCAGGGGTCAGAAAACACATGGCCTTGTAGGTGGGTTCAGCTTTTGGTTTGAATCTTGACAGGGATGGGATGCCCCTATGGGGTGAGTGATGTTCCTAAATGGTGAGCTTGGGGATATTCTGAAATTCTTTGTGCATTAAGCTTTATATGCCATTCAGATTATTTCCTTAGAATATATTCCTAAAAGAATTATTTAGGATGTAGGATGTGAAGGTTTTTGTGGCTGTTGTTTCCACTTTTTATTATGGAAATTTTTACATGCAAAAAATGAAAAGGTTAGTATAATGACTCTCCATGTATCTATTTTCCAGCTTCTACAATGATCAACATCTAACCAATCCCTTTTCATCCACATCCCCCTGCGGCCTACCCAATGCCCCAATGATAATTCTGAAGCAAATTCTAGGCATTATTATTTCATCTGTAAATACTTCAATATGTATTTCTAAAATAGAAAAATGCTTTTTTTATTTATGCAATGATTACATCTAATGATAGTCATAATAATTCTTTACTATAATAATTCTTTAACATGGCCAAATATCCATATAGTGTGTTTTAAATATTTTTAAATCTTTGGAAACATATTGCTAAACTGCCTTTTGTAAAGTTTGAACAAATTTATATCCTCACCAACAATATTTGAGACTGATCACTGCACCTTCATCAAAGCTGAGTATTATTTTTCTTACCTTTGTCAATATAAGTGAAAAATGGTATCTTATTGGTGTTTGAACTTGCATTCTTTTATTGCTAGTGAGGCTGAGCATTTTCAATATATGTATTAATCATTTACACTTTCTCTTTTGTGCACTGTCTGTTCTTGTCCTTTGAACAGTCACTGTTTGGAATCTTGTTTATCCGGGAGATTTGCATGAACATTTGTTAGAGATAAAGTAAGTATTTTTCCTATTTGTTGATTGGTAGAATTGAATCTTAGCATTGTAAGAGGCCTTAGAATGTCATTGGAAAAAAAAAAGAAAATCTGAAGTTAAAAACTCTTTCAGAGTCATCTCCTTCTCCTGTACTTTGCACGACTCCCTCTTGTCACCTTTCTACCAAGGGGCCATCAGCTTCTGTTTAAACATTTCTAGTAACAGGAACATCATCTTGGAATGTGGGCTGTAGTTGTTAGAGAATGCCTTATACTGAACTAAAGTCTTTATATTGAACTTAATAACTTTTCTACCTTTTTCTATCAAGTGGAGCTACACAAAATATCTTTTCTCAGCAGATGATTATGACTATTATCACCTCCTAAATTCTCCAAACCAAGTGGTTCCTTCAACTATCACTTACTGTAATTTCTAAGAAGCTCTTCATTATTTTGGCCTTTCTCTCCTAGACACACTCAAGGTTAATGTTCTTAATAAAATCTCTCTAGTTCTTTATTTTTCTATCTACAAAGTTGCTTGCATCACAACAGGGATCATAGTGTAATTCTGGTAAAACAAGTATAATTTAGTATTTTTAAAAATATTATTTTGTATGTAAGTCAAACTTTAACATGTAATCAAGCTTTTAGAATTGTATAGGATGCAAATAGTCTCACTGTCCTGAGTTTGTGATAATCAGGGTAGGCTAAACATTCACTATATTAGAAACCAAGCATGTGTTCCCAGACCTAGTTTTTCTCCCTAGGTCTGGTTTTTTAAAATGCTAGTGATAAACTAAGCCTGATTTATTATTTGACCATCCTGTATGGGAAATGACTGTAACTCTAGGTATCTTTGGTCAACCTTAAGAGATATAGCAGGGGGATGGATGTGGCTCAAATGGTTGGGCATCCGTCTCTCATATGAGGGACCTGGGTTCAATCCCCGGGTCGGGCCCTGCGAGCTACGCAGCAGGATGATGATGTAACAGGAGAGTGACGCAAGCGAGAGCCAAGACAAGATGCGCCGAAAAACCTGAACTAAGGTGGCACAGGCAGTAGGACTCCTCTCTCCCACATCGGAGGTTCCGAGGATCGAATCCTAGTGAAAACAGGAGAAGGATGAGAAGAGAGGGCAGGAAACGGACACAGAGACTTGCCCAGTGAATGGACACAAAAACAGCAAAAACGCGGGGGGCGGGTGGTGGGGGTAAAATGGATAAAAGTAAATAAATAAATAAATCCTTTTTAAAAAGTATAGAGGAGTAAGATACAGACTATAGTTAGTAGTAATATTTTGATGATGCTCTTTCATAGTTTGTTAACAAACGTTTCACAACAATGCAAAACATTTGCGGTGGGGTGATGTTATGCATGTTTGTTTTGTAAGTTCACAAGGTTTCCTGAACACTTATAGTTTATGTATGTTCATGTATGAATGATATACTTCAATAAATTGTTTTTAAAAATTTATCTTACATGGATTATAAAAACATTAACATCCGTTGAGTTGATCCTTAACACATCTGCTCTCATTTTGTGGGAGGGTGAGAAATCTCCCCATGGCCACTTGGTGAAATGTGCTTTTAATTTCAGGAAAAAAAAAAAAAAATCATTGGATAGGGACCATAATAAATCATCTTGTTTACTAACATATATTATTCTTGTATTTTCTATCAAATTAACATAGTACAAATTAAAAAGTTGCTCAGATGCTATACAAACCCAAGACAGAGTATGATTATAGATTATGCCAAAATAAGATTATAAAAAATATTTTTTCCCTTGCATAGCACCTAATGATTTTTT
This sequence comes from Cabassous unicinctus, assembly GCA_029593785.1. Classification (NCBI taxonomy): domain Eukaryota; kingdom Metazoa; phylum Chordata; class Mammalia; order Cingulata; family Chlamyphoridae; genus Cabassous; species Cabassous unicinctus. The sequence goes on along the minus strand of JAQZBX010050706.1, from coordinate 5,840 downwards.
TTCTCCACAGAATGTCGACTATGGAAAGCACTTTAGAGACCATATAGTCCAACCCTCTCTCCTCAGTTTTCCAGAGAAACAGGTTGAAGTTCAGGGAGGCTAAATGATTTTCCCAAGGATACATAGGTAGTCCACCACAGGTAAGATTTCTGGAGTAGAAGACAATCAATCGTTTTTATGCATGTTTGTTAGCATCTGAAAAAGATTAGTCTCTGATACAGGGACACAGGACCCTCTTTGATTTTCAGAAAGTTTTCTTAGTCAATTGTGTAACAGATAAGGGAATCTGCTAAAATAACCAAGGTGAAACAATAGGGAAAGAGGTAATAAAAAATACCACCTTTGTATATTAATTATGAGGAATCGTGACAGGACTTTGTGGCAGACTGTATTTTCCAAAACTGGCCAAAGCAATATGTCCTGAAGCAGTTCTTATCTTGAGTGAACCCACAGAACTGTGAGAAATAATAACTGTTATTTCAAACCATGAAAATTTGGAGTGCCTAATTACAGAGTAATAGATCATTGGAATAGGCTGTGTAAACCACCTCTTTCCTATTTGTCTTTTTTATAAACTGTCTTCCAATGGATGTGCATCATGAACAAAAATGCAAGTGGAGGGTGTGTAGAGTATTCTTTATTCCCTAGCCCTGCCTTTTAAAACCAGTGAACCACTTTCTAAATTTCTAGCCTCTTTTCCAACCCTATACATTTAGTTTACACATGTGATGGGTAATTTCACATGTCAGCTTGGCTAGGTTATGGTCTCCAGTTGTTTGGTCAGGCAAACACTGGCCTTTGCTTGCACTAGATTGTTATTATGAGGGTGTTTCATGGATTTAAATCATCAGTAAGTTGACTGCATCTGTGATTGATTACACCTACAATCAAGTGAAGAGACTGCTTTCAGTAATGAGAGAAGTCAGTTGAAAGCCAAAGGGAGAAATGATGATTTCAACCATCAGAAGGAAGAATTTCTATCTCTACTTCAGCCAGCCAGCTTCTCCTTGGGAATTCATTGAAACCTTCATCCAAGTTCCCAGCTTGCCATATGGAATTCAGACTAGCCCATATCTGCAGTCTCACGTGAGACAATTCCTATAATAAATCTCAAAATATTTATATGTTATATGCATATATATATATATCCTGTTGGTTCTGTTTCCCTAGAGAACCCTGACTAATATGATTTTATTTCTATTATACTATAGTGCTTACTTAAATGAGTGGTTGCCTCACTAACTGGGAAAGCATTGACAAATCCTTTAATTCCCCTGGTCTAATTTTCCTCCAGTGTCAAATATGTTAAACAACATCCACTCTACACAAGAACACCTAAGAGAGGGTTGACAGGTTCAAATGAGATAACATATGAAAGTTTATTTAAAAGTCTGCACCTCTGGACAGAAAAAAAAAAAAAAAAAGTTTTCTAGTCATACAGGGAATCCTAAAAGACAAGACTATGCATAGTTTTGGAAGGCTTTAAAGAAACATATATTTGGGTTATTGTCTACCATCTTATTACTGTTTAACTAATGAATGGGTGTTTGGTCATTGTAAGTAGATATAACCTAGTCACATTTAGGGTCAGAACTGCAGATACTTCAGTATCTTCCTGAAATGAGGTTTCCTAACTTGATTTAGTACTTAATGATTCATGTTTGGTGCCCAGTGGATGTTTAATGATGAATCAGCAATTCATTCAACTGATAAATACATTCATCAATCAAACAATTAATCAATTCTTAGATCAATCTTTAGACCTCAGGAAACTGTGAGGCTGTCTAGCCATTGTATGAAGAAGTTCTTTCTCCTTTTGTGTACGCTACCTTGGTATATTATTTAAAATTTCTAAACAATATGGAGACCATCAAGAGCTCCAGTGAGGCCTAGGTCTTCTACAAGAGAGTCACTGATAGCGATGAGTTATCTGGTATTTTATTTCCATCGCAGATGGTTTGGAATTGGAGTGTGTCCCACTTCAGACATAATTGCCTTTCCACAGGGACCAAGGAGTTTTCTCTGTATCTTTGCCTTCGCCACACAGGTTGAAGGCCACCACCAGGTGTTCTGCTCAGTGCAAAGTACTGTCAGGATTTCCCTGTTGGCTCCAAAAGAGTTCTAGGACTGGCCCTTGTTGGCCAGGCTTCCTTCATGACAAGAATTAGCTGGAAAACTTTCATGTAACAGACTTTATAAGGAGTTCATTGCAAGTTCTCCAGCACATTTATTTCTAAGTGGAGGTGAATTTGTTTGGCTCTGGGTTTGATGTTTTGGCACCTTTGTGGTTAACTCTTAAAGACTATAGCATTGATTTCTATAATAAGAAATCAAACAATTACTAATGAAACATTTCAAAATCCTGTTTAGAAGGAAAGATTGTTTCCTGACTTCTTCCTAGGGCAGGATGTGGTTTCTAGAAAATTTGATTTTCTTTAGCTTAAAAGTATTTTTCTTTTAAACTGAAATTTTTCTTCAAATAATTGTAGATTAATATGCCAGTTGTAAAAATAACCCAGAGAGATCCTGTGTGCCTTTTATTCAGTTTAAACATATCTTACAAAGTGTTTTTGGTTATTCTTTTCAATAAGGTGATGAAATCATTTTCTTCTTACTCAGCACTATTGATGTTGTCTGTCTCCATGGATATTGCAGATAGCTTGGCCACTTACTTAAACTCTCTAGTTCTCATTTGCTTAATATTTAAAAGGAAGAAGTTATACTTGTTCATTTATAAGCCTCCATCTAGCTCTTATATTCTATTAGAATCTGAGTTTACGATCTCTGGCAAGGGAAAAGGATGTGGCTCCAGTGATTGGGCTCCCGTCTACCATATAGGAGGTCCAGGATTCAATTCCCAGGGCCTCCTGGTGAAAGGCAAGTTGGCCCACGTGGAGTGCTGGCCCGCGCAGGAGTGCTGGCCCACGCAGAGAGCTGGTACAGCAAGACGACACAACAAAAAAAGACACAGAGGAGATACAATAAGAGACGCAGCAGACCAGGGAGCTGAGGTGGCACAAGGGATTGAACGTTTCTTTCCCACTCTGGAAGGTCCTAGGATTGGTTCCTAGTGATGCCTAAAGAGAAGACAAGTAGACACAGAAGAAGACACAGCAAATGGACACAGAGAGCAGACAGCAAGTGCAAAACAATGGGGGGTCAGGGAGGGGAGGAGAAATAAATAAATAAATCTCAAAAAAAAAAAAAATCTCTGGCAAACCACAATCACCACTGTTTCTGTATAGCCCATGAGCTAAGAATGGTTTTTACACTTTTAAATGGTTGGGAAAAAATGAAAAGAATAATAACTTTTTGTGACATATGAAAATTACATGAAATTAAAATATCAGTCTCCATAATAAAGTTTTATTGGAACACAGACACACCCACTCATTTATGTGTAATCTAAGGCTGCTTGCACATTGTAACAGCAGAGTTGAAGAGTTGCTACAGAGACAAGTCGGCCCACAAAGCCTAAGCTAATTATTTTCTGGCCCTTTATTGAAAAAGCTTGCTGGTGTCTCCTTTAAACCCATTCTTATTTTTTAACCAAAGAATGCCACTTCTAAGAATGTATCCTAAAGAAAAAACAGAAATGCTCAATACTAGGGGTTTCATTACATCAAATAGGTTGCCTCCATTTGAAAGAGAAGTATGCCGTCATTAAAGACCAAGATTTATAAGAAGAGTTAATGATGTGGGTAATGCCCGCAATATATTGTTAAATTGAAAATATCAATTAAAAAAGAGCATGCTCATTATACCAATTTGTGAGGGAAAAAATAAATCTCTCTACATATTTACACACATAGAAAAAGACACCAGACAATGCTCTCAGTGTTTATCTTGGGCGGAGGGATTGTGATTGTTTCTATTTTCCTCTTTGTTGCAGTCTACATTTTTCAAAATTTTGACAAGGAACATATTTTACTTTACCAGGAAAAAAAGTTTTAAAGTTTCATGCTAGATTGTTTACTTGATACTTCTAGCTGAATAGTCACTTAAGCGATGTTCTTGTGGAAAAATAATATATTTCTTTATAGTTTGGCAAACACCATCAAAATGTAAAGCACAAAATTCAAATTTCTCACCTAATAGTACTTTGTAGTTATAATAGTGCTAATCATGTTGTGGCTTTCTATTCACTATAAAATAAGTCAGGTTCTGAGATACCATTTTATACCCATCAGATTGACAAAATCCTAATGATCTGAGTATTGGTGAAGAAATCAGAATTTTCTTACATTTATGATGGGAATGTAAATTACATCAGCCACCTTGGAAAACCATTTGGCAATTTCTAGTAAAACTGAAAATGCACATATCTTATTCCCAAACATTTCCATTTCTAGGTATATCTTCTAGATAAATTTTCCCACAAGTGCATAGGAATATAACATCAGTTTAATGATGTTCATAAACACAATTTTTTTAAAATGAGAAATTTGAAACAGTCAATATACTCATTATTAGGAAAACGCATTGACAAAATGTGTTTTTTAATATGGTAATCTTATATACCAGTTAGAATTAATGAACTATTTCTATATTATCATGGTTAGTGTTTAAAAAGTAATATTGAATGAAAAAGTAAGGTGCAAAAAGGTATGTACACTATAATTATTTATGTAAAAATGTTAAAAATCACAAGAAGATATTATATATATGTATATATGGTTTATTATCACATATAAAAACAGGAGAAAATATATGAAAACATAGACTTAAAAGGTAAACACCAGATTCATGACTGCATTGACTCTGGACTGGGGAGGGGAAAAAAAGATTGCAATTTTATACATCCTGTTTTACTTCTTTCACTAAACAAAAAAATAATAATTTAAACATGTGACAAATGTAAACTTTTGTTTTGTTGGATGTCTGCTTATAAGAGGTATATTATTTGTCTATATCTTATATGGTTTGAATTTTTTTTTTCATAATACTGCTTTAAGAGTCCAGGAAGTCAAGATGGATGAAGGTTACAGAATACAGTAGTAGAGAAGTGAAAAGGAACTCAAAAAGTAGATGATATTGAGTAATCATATAATTTATTATATCTAATTTTAATTCTCATCTATAAAGATATTCTTCTGAGACTTTATCTCTGGACATTATCGGGACCTATCTCTGATTAGAACCAGAGCCATCCCCACCAAGTTCACTAATACTTCAAAGTTCAATGACATTTACAGTGATAGCCATTATCACCCTTTAAAATGGTTGTAGAAGAGGGTAGAATGTTTCTAATCATGAAATTATATCTCACAAGTAAAACAAGGGAAGCGGGTGTGGCTCAATGGATAGAGTTCCCGTTTACCATATGGGAGGCCTGGGGTTCGCTTCCTGGGGCCTCCTTGTGAGAGCAGGCCGGCTGCGCCGCGCGGTGGGCTGATGCAGCAGGACCTCACAGCAAGGGGGAGATAAGCAGACACGGAAGAAACACACAGCAAATGGACACAGTAAAACACAAGCAGCAAGGGGGGGATAAATAAATAAATAAGTAAATCTTAAAAAAAAAAAAGTAAAACAAGAACCACCAAAGTTTGGGGAGGGAGAGGTAATTTTTTGTTATTAAGGAAATAATTCACTAGATTATATCACCATAGAAATTATTAGTTAATATCACTTTTTGGAATAGTCACCTACATTTCATCTACATTTTATCAGATTTTGTATGCAAAATTTCAAATGACTTTTTACCGTATCTATTTAATTATGTTTAGCTGAGTAGTTAAGAGCACAAGTTTTAGAGCCATAATGTCTGGCTTTGAATCCAGATTATGCTATTTACTTTTATGTCATGTTTTGGAAGTTATGAAGCTTTTTTTTTTTTTTTT
>JAQZBX010050705.1:0-19584 GCA_029593785.1 Cabassous unicinctus | reverse complement strand
ATTTATTTATCCCCCCCTTGCTGCTTGTGCTGCTGTGTCCATTCGCTGCGTGTCTTCTCTGTGTCTGCTTATCTCCCCCTTGCTGTGAGGTCTTGCCGCATCAGCCCACGGCACCGCGCGAGCCGGCCTGCCCTCACAAGGAGGCGCCGGGAAGTGAACCCGGGGCCTCTCATATGGTAAACGGGTGCTCTATCCATTGAGCCACACCCGCTTCCCAGCTTCAAATTTATTAGCAAGGCCCTTTTCATCTGCCTTCCCCCAAGTCTTAATGCACCCCTTTGATTCCACTCATGTGACTATACTCTAGACTCTCCAAACATGCCTGGATCTTCCTTGACTCTCTGCCTTTGCACCTGCTGCCCCTCTGCTGGGATGCTCTCCTGCCCTTGTGCACTAGGTGAACTCCTATTCATTCGTAGAGACCTAGCCCAAATGCCCCCTCCTTTGGGAAGCCTTTCCTGATCTTGGCACAGAATAGAAGCAATAAATAAATGTTGATTGAGTCATAACACAACCACACATAATTATCAGTGTCTATTTGTCTGTACCATCCATCCATTCATTCATTAAGTAAATACTTATTGACCCCCCCTACTATATTCCAGAACCTATGTTAAGCCTCTTTTTCGGACAAGGCTGTGATTTTCTGGAGTCAGGGACTTTTGGATCATCCTTGTATCACTGAAATTGGCCCCTCAAAATGGTCATAGACTGTTTTACCTAATGATCACATGAGACTCGTTCCTGACCTTCCTGGAAGGAGCCCAGCTAACTCCCAGGCTCCGACTCCCAGCCCAAACCTGTCCAGGAAGTGGGTTTTCTTCCTAGCCGTCTGGGGAGAGTTAGGGCAATAGCATGAGCTGCTCAGCACTTGCCTGCCCTCCCCTCCTCTCCACCTCCTCGCACCAGCCTCATTAGAAGAGTCGGATTCAAATCCTTATCTTGGGGCAGGGCTGGGGTAGGGGTGAGGATGTTCATTTTCTTGAACAGAAACCTATTGTTGTGATCAAATTATGTAGAGAAAGCTCTGGGGACCCCTCAGCGCCCCAAATCCCCTGCCCTACTTCTTCTTTGAATTCCCTCTTGAGTTTCCTCCTGATATCTTTTGAAATTCGAAATCCCCACTAAGTTGGCTGACCCAGATAGCCAACCAAGCCCCTAATTCATTACATTTGACCCAATACAAAATAAAGCCCACCTGCCCTAAACCCACCCGTATACGACGGACAAACCCTCATCCAAGGGTTTGTTAGTAAAACTAACTTCTTTTTTATGTCTATAAAATTCCTTTGCCATCCCTTAGAATCCTGAAGCTACTTCCATTCATTCTGTCTTCCTTTGCTTGAGCAAAACTTGGGTGTCCCCAGTAAAATGCTGTAGTCCCTAAACTCGACTCTGATTTGACCTTCACCAGTTGTGTGTAGGGGATCTGGTCTGTCTGGTTTCCCTTTCTTTGGTTCAGATTTAATTCATTCCACAGATATGTTTGCACATGTTTGGTGACCCCACTAGGTGCACCTGGACTGGGTGCTGGGGCTGCAGCTGCTAGCAGGACTCAGATGGTGCAAAGGGGCTGGGGCAGAGGAGGGTCCCGGAGGTGACCCAGTGAGGGGGGCATTAGGCCAGACCTGAATGCCGATGCAATCATGCAGGGGGATGGGCCAGTGCAGGCCCTGAGGTGAGCCTGATCGAGCCTGACATGGTGGAGACACAAAGGAATCGTGTTGCGTGAGTGTGGCTGGTGCAGGGAGAGTATGGCCAGGCGACAGCTGGCACCTCTGGACGGCAGTAGCTTTGCAGCTGCAGGCTCGGCCTCAGGGCAGATCAGTCTTGCCCATTTGGCAAGGGCTTGGCTATCCAAGTCCCCTCCCAGGGGAGCAGCCCTGGTGCCTTCTGACTTGCAACCTTATGCCATCTGCTCTTTTCACCCTTCCTTTTGGCCCTCATCCAAGACCTCAGCCAGGAGGTCCTTGCATGGACAAGCCCCTCCCCTCAACCCACCTGTTGCTCCCCTTATCAGAATTACCAGGCCCTGCCTGCACCCTGTCCTTCAGAGCCCCCCAAGCCTGGCTGGGTCAGGAATGAATGTCTGTTTCCCAGGAGAGTGGGTTTAAATGGCCAGGCTAGCTTGAGATCAATGCATATGTCAGGGGCAAAGGATGTTCAGATATTTTCTGAACAGCAAATCCATATGTGTGAGAGGCGGGAGAGGAGGAGAAAGAAAGGACGAAATGATTTTGCGTTCTGGAGTCAGCCTGAGGTGTGATGGATGGAGGTGTGCTCAGCAGTCAGAAGCACCGGGTGGGCTTGTGTCTGGAGCCGCCCTCCATGCTTGGACTGTAGGCCTGGGCGCACCTGGGCGTGGGAAGGTGGCAAAGGATGGGATTTTTCTCTGACCCTTCACACACAGCCCAGAGCTCCCCACCAGGGCTGGGGGGTTAAACCCACACTGCTGAGAAACTCCAAGCATGAATTCTGCAAATTAACCTTGAGCTGCCCTCCAAGAGGAGCTCCATTTCCAGAAACGTGTGCACCATGGCGATGTGTGTGTATAAATATTCATACACTGCTGGGCATCTTAGTGGGACAGCCAGGCCTGGAGCGAGAGCATTAAATCATGGCTTCAGATCCCAGCATCCTGGGTGTGGGAAAACATCCCCTGTTGTTGCTTTTGCTAAGTTACTAAGACATCAGTGCCTTCTTCTTTATCACATATTTCGCTGATTTTTTTTTTTTTCCAAAACAATTTTTCTATCAGATCCCTTGGGAGAGAGAGGGAGGGTGGGGATCTTCGGAGTCAGAAAGACTGAAGTTGAAACTCTACCTCTAGCATCTCAGCCCTCTTGGCACCAGTTTCCCCACTTGTAGCAATGGGACTCATAACAGCGAATGTGCAGGCTGTTGTGAGCAGTAAATGCCATGATTTATAGCAAGTGAGGGGTAACCTGGGCTGGTTTGTCTGACCCTTTGCGGAGGAAGAAGGCAGCGTGTATGCTTGGGAGAATGGTAGGGGAGGAGGCTGGCTGTGGGGCAGGGTGAACAGGCTGCCTGGGAAGTAGCTGGCCACCTGGTCCAAATGGCACCGCAGAGACCCTAGGGGAGACATGGGCCTCTGCATTCTGATTTTCTAAGGTCCTTTCTTTAGTGGGGCAGATGCAGAGAGTACCCCAGAGTCTGGAACTCCACCCCACCCCTTGGCCTTGCATCTCTGCAGAGGAGGAGAGGAAAGAAGGGCCACAGGCCCATATCCCTGGCACCTGTAAGACCGGAGCAGGCATGGGGTTGGGAGGTGAAGACTTTTAATTAAATGCTTCGGCATTTCCTAGGGAGAAAGGCCACCTGGCATTCTGAAGCTACGGAGATGCTTCCTGGGGACCCTGGAGCTCTGAAATCAAGAGGAGCCCCCAAGCTGTTCTCCTCAGCCCTATCATCCCCAGTCTGGGTCCCCAAGCTTGGGGATGGGGGGGCCCAGAGGGCAGGGGGCAGTTGGAAACTTCCATTTTGGCTGCTACAAGCCACAGGCTTTTATCATCTAGGGATGGCTAAAAACCACAAGCTGGTTCAAAACAGATGCCTCAAGGGCTGGCTTCAGGGCAAACCAAGTTGTTGTGGCTTTGGTGGGTGCCTGGGGGCCGTGAGCCACCACCCAGGGCTTGGGCATCTTGGGGGGGAGGTGTCCGTGGGGCCAGCCAGGCTCTTGGGAAGGAGCTTTGTTGCTTTTCTGGGATTTGCAGTGAACTTAGCCCCTTCCCAGGTCAGCATGGTGTCACGAGCAGCCTTAGCCAAAGCTGGAGGGGTGGGGGGGATGGCAGCCATGAACATTCCCGTTAGTGTGGGATCAGGACTACTGGGAGGGAAGTGTGGGGGTTGGGGAGGGCGTGTTTGCTGCTGGCTGAGGAAATCTGATTAAACAGGCTTGTACCCTGGCAGGGCTCCATCTTCAGGAGATCACAGGAGGGCAGGAGGCCAGGATGGGGGCTCAGCCCAGCCTAGGGCTACTGAAGCAGAAAGGGGTTAATGAAATGGCCCTGGAAGGCTAGAGAACCAGGTCTGGAGATGTAAATCTATGCATCCATCCATCCTCACATATGTGTGTGTCTATGTATTATGCATATGTATGTATATACACACATACTCTCTATTGCAAAATAGTTTATTTTTTTCTCATTTTGTTCAGGGCCAATAAAAACTTTGTCACGTTCTTCCAGAGTCACTGAACAAATGGCTAGTGGGTTACGGGGGGATGCCGGAGCCCCAGCTCCTGTTCCTGTCTACAGTTTCCATGAAAGTGAAAACAAGGTGGGGTGGGCCCCAGGGAGGATGTGGCCGCTGGCACCACTGACACTGGACGACTGCTAGGGCTGCAGCCACCAGCTCACCTTCGTCCTGCCTCCCTCCATCTGTGTCACCAGCTCCCAAGTCCACATCTGGGGTGGGAGCCTTCCATCAGCGGGGCCCAGGGCGTGCTCACACTCCCGCCAGGAGGGAGCCTGGGATGGGAAAGCCAGTATCTGGGCTTTGTGGCTTCTCTGCAGGGAGGAGGACCCTGTCTCCCACCAAAGGATGTTTCTCAATCCCAGGAAGTTTTCAAATGCTGGAATAGCCACCTCCAGCCCCCACCCCCCAAAAAAAAAGATAAATGTCACAACATGTGACTTGTGTGGCAGCCTCTCTGCCGCGGCCCAGCTGAACCTCTCAGGCTGAGGCTCTGATGGGCCCAACTTCTGAGTCCTTTCTTGGGCAGCAGCAGATAGTGGGGCCTGAGCAGGAGGTCCTTGGGGCCTCAGAGGCAGGGACAGCTGGTGGCAGCCTCTTCCTCACACGTGTCCATCCTTGAGTTAGTGTCCAGCCCGGCTGGCAGTGGACATGGAATCTCTTGTTGAATTGGGAAGACTGACCCAGACCATCCCTCCCAGGAGCATCTAGACTCTTCCATGTTGGCTTCCAGGGGTTATTGGCTGGAGCAGTGATGGCTGCTGAAGGTAGGGTGGGCTGGAGATGGAGGGCCCTCCTGCCCCTTTAGAAAGCCATCCTGTTCCAACTGGAAGAGCCAAAGGCTGGGGTCTAGACGTCCTGGGCTTGAATTCCAGCCCCAGCGGCTGCCAGTTTTGGAGCTTTTGGCAAGTAGCTGGAAGTCCCTGGGCCTCAGTTTCCTGTTTTGTTTAATGCAAGCCTAGGTGATGGGGTCAGTATAATGATTAAAGGAAATAATGATGAGAAAGTGCTTAGCATAGCATCCGGCACACAGACAGTCTGTTCTCCACAATGTGAAGAAATGATCGTGTCACGTCTATGCTTCAAAACTTTCAGTGACTCCCAAACTTTCCTGGGCATGGTCTGCAAGACCCTGCAGGGTCTTGGTCCAGCCTCTTCTCTGATTTCATTCCATCCCACTCAGGGTCTCCTGCCTTTTGTCAACCCCAGCGGGGCTCTTCCCACCCTGGGCCTTAGCAGGCTTCCCATGGCCTGTGGAATCAAATCTCCTGGGTCATTCTGTGATGACTGTCTTGTCACTCAGGCCTCTGTTTAAATGTCACCTTCTCAGTCCAAATCAGCAGCCCGCCCCCCGTCCCTGTCCCAGATAGGCCCTAGTGCATTATTTTATTTCACTGCCTTCATAACACTTGGCCCCTCTGAAATCACTGTAACAGAAGGGGGAACGAGGCATACTGTTGCCACAGGATTTTGAATAATATTCGAAAGCGGAGGACCAAGGAGCCCTATATTCCAATGGAGTTGGTGTGTGCATGACTTGCTGAGAGGAAGTGGGGGTTGGTTTTGGGACCACCACACCATCTCAGTCATACAGGCGAAGACTGGAAATTCAAATTCAAAAGAAGATTGGTGGAAGGGAATTTGTTCGGGGTAGAGAGCACTTTGGGTGTTTCTCCTTCCCTTCCATGGAGGGGTGCTGCCCCAGGTCACTGCCCAGTGATGGGGAGCCCTGAGCAGCCCGCCCAAGGGTGAGGCTTCCATGCAAAGGGGAAGCTGGCATCCTGCGCCACAGCCAGAGGCACTGAACTGCAGACACGAGGTGCAGCCATAGGCCGGAAGCTGGTGACAGAGCCTTTGGTAGAGCTTGTCCTGGGTCTCCAGAGTTTGGGGCTGTTATGTTAACAGAGCCTGGAAGCTGCATCTCCCTGTGGAGTCCAGCAAGCTGGGGCTAGGCTGAAGCAGCCTTGGGTGGCAGACTAAGAGGGGTCAGAGGGGCTCACTGCACTTCTTCCACCATTTGGTAAGGCGAGGGTCTGTGAGGTGCCCATGGGGTAGGCAGGCTCAAGGCATTTTGCTGAGATGTGCCCCCAACCCTTCCCACCAAGTACACTGCTGCTGGGGCTAGAGGACCCACCCAGAAAGAGAGCGTGAGTGTCTTACAGGGCAAGGGGAGCCAGGAACTGGGGGCACGGGAATGTTTACCGAAAGTCAGCTCAAAATGGCGTCTGTCTACAGCGTCAGTCAACAGAAAGGAAAGACCCTTCCACCAACGCACCTCACAAAAGACACCCCCTTGCTACGACGGAGCCCGTTACGGCCAGCCCATGTGGCCAAAAGCAAACCACTTGGCACCAGTCAAGCCTCCCATCTGCCCTGGGCCAGAAGCAGGAAGGTTAGGGAGTGGAGGAACAGTGAGGCTGAGCCACGGAGACAAGCCTGAGCTCAGGGGCTGGCGAGAAACTTTCAAGTGTATATGGGATTGAAAGTTTTCCATGAACGGGACTTTCCAACCCTCAAAAACTGGAATTGTTACTGGGATGAGAGCTGAAGTGACTGGGAAGCCAGAAGAGCCAGAGGGTCATACAACGGGGAGGCAGGAATGTGAGAAAATAGAAGGTTGTGTTATTAATGTGGGAAAATGTGGGAGGTGTGGAGAGTGGGGCATATGGGAATTCCCTATATATTTTTTTTAATGCAACATTTATGTAATCTAAGTATCTTTTTTAAAAAATCTGAAGACAGAGTTTGGAAAAAATAAAGCTGTTTGTTGCTTAGAACCTGCCTCACCAATCCGCATTGTGTGTGGTCCGATCAATACATGGGTTACCTTCTGGTTCATTTATTTGATCACTCATTTCCTGCCTCCCTTGCTGGATCCCAAGCTCCAGGAGATTGGGGACCTTCTTTCAAGGTCACAGCTGTATCCTCAGCACCTAGCATGGGGCCTGGCACATAGTAGATGCTCAGTAAATACCTTTTGAATGTGTGAAAGAGCAAAGCAGCTGCTCAACATAGCTTTATCACTGTTACCGTGCTCTATTTTATTTAGTTGTTTGCAGCTAGTAATCGATATTTGAGGGCTGAGTGTGCCCCAGTTAAAGCAGCCCAGACCTGCAGGCCCAGGGCTGAGAGGAGGTCTGAGGGGCAGATTGCCCAGGCCAGAGCCTTAGGCCAGGGTCCTTTTCTTCCAGGGACTGGATCATTGGGGCAGGAGGCGCAGAGCCTTGGGCGTCGTCCCTTGGGACTGGGGTGTCGCTGTGCTCCTGCTGAGAATGGTAGAGGTTGGGGGGTGGCTTGGGGCCCCCGACATAAGCACCCACTGAGTCAGGTGCTTGGCTGCTCTCGCCAACCTGCAACCAGTAGGTGGCACTATCAACCCCATTGTGCAGAGGACCTGCTAAACCCATTGCCAGAGTTCAGCCCCTCCTGCCCTTGCGTGTCTCCCCCTTTGCACCCCAAACTTCTTTACCTGGAACTTTGCAGGGTGTATTAGCTTCCTGGGGCTGCCCTAACAAAGCACCACAAATTGGGTGGCTCAAAGCAACAGAAATGTATTCTCGCTCAGTTCTGGGGACCAGAAGTCTGAAACCAGGTTGTCGCCCAGCCGGGCTCCCTCCAAAGGCTCTAGGGGAGGCTCCTTCCTTGCCTCTTTCAGCTTTGGTGGCCCCAGGCCATCCTTGGCTCGTGGCCGCATCACTCCAACCTCTGTCCCTGCCTTTACAGGGACTTTTCCTTTGGGTCTCAGTGTCCTCTCTTCTTGTATGGACACTAGTCAATCCGAAATTTAGGCCAACCTTGCATCCAGGATGATTTTGTCTCAAGATCCTTAACCATATCAGTGAAGACCCTGCTTCCAACAAGGTCACATTCTGAGGTTCTGGGAGGACCTGAGTTTGGGGTGCACTATTCAACCTACTCTAGAGGAAATCTTTATTGAGGACCTTGAGAAAGAACTGGGATGGATGTGCCACTGTCTTGGGTGCTGAGCCCTAAGGGCTGCTGGGGTGCGTGGCTGACCACCCTCCACAGACCTCCCCCAAACCATGCCCTGTGGTGATGAGTGGCAGTCTTCTATTACTCAGCTGCTTCTACAATGCCAAGAAATCTTGCAGCCCTTATAATCTAAGATCTACACTAGCTCTAGAATTCGGGGTGGGGGGGGCAATTATGCTGACAATAAAAATCTAAACAATAGCAACCATTTACCAAATGCCATAGGTTTATACACACAATCTCTTCAAATCTTCACAATGGTCAAGCTTGTGAATATTATTATCCCCATTTTACATATGGGAAAAGTGAGGCCTATAGAAGTAATGTGACCTTGGAAACTTGAAAGGAATAGGCTAGCATTCTGACATGAGTCTCCCAAAATTGATGCTCTTTCTATGATACTATCTTGCTTCTTTCCAGCTTCCCAGCCACTGCCTAGATGCTGCTAATCTCCCAAGCATGACAGGAGATGGACACCTCTGTCCCACAGCAGATTCCCTGGGGGAAAGTAGGAAGCTGATGCATCCAGAAAGCAGAGTGTCCAGGTCTATGGGGAGGCCTCCTATACTACTCTGAGTTTTAAATGACTTAATAGAGAACAGAAATCATTCCCTGGAGAGCCAATTAATACAACTGAATTTGCATATCTAAATTGGTTCATAAAAATTGTGACAAGCTCCCTGTAGACTTGGGGGTCATAGACAGAGGTTTGAATACTTATAGGAGATTTTTGTATTAATTAAGGTGTTTTAAAAACTATATCCAAAAATTTTACAGGGAGTTCACTAGCTCACGTAACTAAGAAGGCCAGAGGTAGGTCAGGCTTCAGGCACAATTTGATCAGGACTCCAGCATCATTTTCTGTGCTGTTTGGCCCCTCCTCAAGGTAGTTCTGTTTTCACATCTAGCTTCCTTTAGGTGGCCAAATGGCTGCAGCAGCCCTAGCTCTGACTTTTGCACCAAACTCCTTCCAGAGGGAGAAAGAGCTTCTCTTTTCTCCAATGGTCAAACGGGATTCCTGAGCTCAAATCTTATTGGGCCAACTTAGGTCCTGTGCCTTCCCTGTACCAAGGATTAAGGACAAGGGAACCAAAAGGATTGCACTCCTGGAGCTGGGGGACGGAGGGTTCCTTCTCAACTGCTACAAAACAGGGCAGGAGAGGGGTGGGTGTTGGGAAGATCTGCAACACCCACCACAATGTTCCTCAGGGGAAGGGACAAGGGGACTGATAGTCTTTGAGCACCTGCCAAGAACCAGACCTCATGTCAGGTTTTACAACACATTGCATGATAGGCAATTTTTATCTCCATTTTCCAGATGAGTCCACCGAGACTCAGGTTTCATAGTTCATGAAACTCTGGATACTAGTAAGTGGTCAACTTTGGGTTCAATCCTTGGTCAATCTTGCTCCTGCTCTTGCTGACAGTGGAGGGATTTCTGGCTCTGTTGCCTTCCCATCCTCTCCCTCCCTCTTCAAGCCCCTTACCCCTCACCTTCCTCCCAGTCAGAGAGTGATCAGGGGATGCTGATGTAGGGCTTTGAAGACTTCTAATTGAAAAGTAGACAGAATCCAGTGCTAACAGTGCCAGGAACTCGCAGAATTCTCTAATTCTCCCTAGAGCCATGAACTGGCATTCCCTTCATCAGGTTTCTAGGCAAAGGTACAGAGGAACGAAAAGGTTTGAGTAAGGTCCCACAGCAGCTAATTAAGGGGCAAGACCAGCAGGAGCCAGAGGCCTGGGTTCTACCCATCTCTCCTCTCAGTTGCTAAAGCAACTGGTCTAAAGCAGCACTTGGACATAGTGTTCTGCACTTGGAGCTGGTGGATGCACTGACCTTCAGCCAGGCCTCACAGGTGGGAAGTCACCTTCATCCAGGGTCTGATTCCGAGCTCCTTAGGGCCTGCCAGAAACTCACTCCAATCCAGCAGCCCTTTCTAAGTGCCTTCAACCTGTAGTCTCCCAGCAGGGTCTTTCGAGTTCCTTAGCTCATTGAACCATACAACAGCACTGTGGGAGGCAGGGCATGCTCTCCCTGGAATTCAGATGAGGAAACTGAGGCTCAGAGTTAAGCCACATGCCCAAGGTCATGAAGCCCAAGGACTAGAGCTAGGCTATGACATCAGGTCCCTTAGATTATATGCCTGATGGTTGGAACATCAGAAAAATATTTGAGGGGAGACAACATCTCATCTGGTTTCCAAAGGATGAGGGAAAAGTAAAGCTATTAAATGGCCTTGTATTAGTATGCCAAAGGGATGCCAATGCAAAGTACCAGAAATCTGTTGGCTTTTATAAAAGGCATTTATTTGGGGTAAAAGCTCACAGTTACAAGGCCGTAAAGAGTCCAACTCAAGATTGCTTTCTCACCAAAGTCATTTGCCACATGTTGAAGCAAGATGGTGGGCGATGTCTACCTGATCTCTCCCTACTCTCCAGCTTTCAGTCCTCTCTCTCTCCTGGTTAGGGCTTCCTATATCAGTCTCGGCTATCTTTCCAAGGTTAGCCATAAGCTATCAGGCAAATGGTCCATCTCTCCCCGGGGCCCCAGGATCAAGCATGACAAAGCTCTTTCTCTTTCCACGTGTCTTCTTGAGTCAGCATCCATTTATATCAGCCCACCAAGTGGGCAGGGACTCAACCTGAGTCACACCTTACTGACATGGTTGAATCAAAGCCCTAATCTTAACAGGTAATTTAATCAAGGGCCCCTCAACTGAATCTAATATAATCAAAGGGTATCACACCCAGAATAGATTAATTCACAAACACAATCTTTCTCTTTTGGGGATTCATAAATAATCTCAAACTGCCATAAGCCTCCTCACTGTTGTAGTGCTTTTCAGATTACTGTATTATCTCCCATAGAGTCACTCACTCATTCATTCACTCACTCACACATTCATTCAACAAGTATTTATTGAGAACCTATGTGCCAGGCACTGACCAGGGCCTGAGAGTACAGTGATAGACAAGATAAGGGCTCTGTCCTTTTGAACTTATGATCACATCAAGTCTCAACAACAGTACAAAGCTGGCCAGATGACAAAACCTTATCCTCATTTGACAGACCAGGAAACTGAGGCTCAGTCAAATGAGGTGACTGGTGCAAGATCACACACATTAAACAGGTGACCTCACTAGGATTCGAACTTTGGTCCTCCAACCCCCTCGGTTATATTGCCTGCACACCAATGAGTTGCAAAGGAGAAAATGTAGTACATATATATTTTTGGCGTTAAAAAATATAGAGAAGGGGGTGGATATGGCTCGGGTGGTTGGGTGTCCATCTCCCATATGGAGGGACCTGGGTTTGATCCCTGGGACCTCTCGGTAAAAAATGAAGAAGGATATAGAGGGCACGCGGGCCTCCAGGCCCCGCACATGGGTGCGCTGCCAGGCCCTGCCGAGCCACGCAGCAAGATGATGATGTAACAGGAGAGTGACACAGGGGAGAGCTGGGACGAGACATGCCGAAGGACCAGGAACTAAGGTGGTGCAGGTGGTAGAACGCCTCTCTCTCACATTGGAGTTTCCCAGGATCGAATCCCGGTGAGGACAGGTGGAGAGGGATGGGAGGAGAGGGCAGGAAACAGACATGAAGAATTGCCCAGCAAATGGACACAAAAGCAGCAAAAACGGGGTGGGGGGAGGTAAAAATGGATAAAAGTAAATAAATAAATAGATAGATCTTAAAAATATACATATATAAAGAGAAGACTGGGCCTTAATGTGGGGAGTTGCAGAGACACGAGGGATGCTGTGCAGACCTGGGGACCCTCCCTGGAGCTTCCAGAACTCTGGAAAGAGGGCTCCTACAGGGAAAGAGTTAGCATGTGTGGAAGTCATTGTAACCAACCCTGGGTTTTTAATCAGGCAGCATTTAAACGGTCCTGTTTTGCCTGTGATTACGCCCGATGTTTACATCATTTGTAATGAGACAAATTGGGACAAATTGCCAAGGACACTTATGTAAATGAACCAACAGAAATGCTTCCATCTCCAGTGGTCCGAGGGCTTCCTAAACTCTTTTCCTTTTTTCCCCTGGGGATGTTGTAGGAAAGAAACAGTACTTTATGTTCTGAAAACCTTCTTGCCGAGCAAACCAAATATTCTCTGTAAGGCAACTGCTTTACGTCTCAGGTTGTAACTCTCTTCTTCATCTTATTTACTCTCTCACCCACCTCTAAAGAAAAGCAAGTGCGCAATAAATAGAATCTCTTTAACTTTCTCTATCATTCTTCGCTGCCTGTGTAGAGAACGCTGGAGCTCTGCATTTCCTGGACTGTGTTTGCAGAGCACTAGGGGATCATAAAAAGGAATTCCTTATTCAATTAAGTTTAGGAAACAGGACTAAAAAAGTGAACCAGGCAACTTTACTGCAGGACTTTTCAGAAACTTTGATGTGCTAATAGCAACAAGACACTTCAAGAGCAGCGGCAGCTTCTAGGACCCCGGAACCCTCTTTATAGGAGACCTTTTATGGACTTGGTAGTACAAAGAGTCAGCTTTGGAAAAGCCACGGGAGTACCATCTGCCGAAGGGCCTGCTACACACACCCCATCTACCTCGGAGCAGCCTGGACCTCCTCGGGCCTGTTATAACTTACAAGGCTGGATGAGGCTAACCAGAGCCTGGATGGGGTGCAGTGTCTGAGCATATAGCACGTGGATTGACTGGGATATTGAGAAGACAGGGGATCATGGCTGGAGGCCTGGAAGGGTCCAATCTGACCTCCTTCAAGCTTTCTGCTCATCTTACATGGCCGGCCTCATCCCAGGTTCCTTGCCCTTGCTCTTGCTATACCCTCTGCCTCGTATGCCTCTCTCCTCCTGTCTGCCCTTGTTGTCCTCCGTGACCCAGGTTGAATGCTGACACTTTGTAGTGGGGGCACATTCTCCTGTCACTTCATCTCGTCTTCCTCTCTGGACCATGAGCTCTTTGTGGGTAAAAGACTGCGTCCCTATCCTGAGATTCCCTCATCTCCGGCTCAGGGCAAATATGTATTATACACTCACTAGGCACCAGGCCCTGGGACCTAGAGATACCAAGATGAATAAGATGCGGAGCCTGCCAAGAAAGAGCACGCTGCTTAGTGGAGGAGATAGATGAAGAAACCACAGTGACAACATGTGTGCTCAATGGGATGACAGTGACAGCCAGAGAGGGGAGCTAGGCGGAGCCAGGCGGAGGGACCCTGGCCCAGCCTGGACACACCTGGGAAGGTTTGGCAGAGGGAGTTTTATCCACGGGGTGAGATGCACAAGCCAAGCGAAGCAGGTGTAGGGAAGTGTGTTTCAGGCATATGGGGCAGCCTGGGCACAGGGCCTGAGGCAAGAGGGAGCATCCTGGTTCAAGGAGCTGCTGTGTGCTCCTGGGGGAGCACGAGAGGTGAGGAGACTGATGAATGCCAGGACTGGGTGTCTAATGAGGAGGATGTGAAGAGGGGAGCACCAGAGCCTACCTCCCTCACACACAGAGGGAAACCTGGGAGCAGAGGGAGCCTTGACTCTCAAGTGAATGCACAGACATGAAAATAGAGACACCCCCCCATCCATACCCAGTCCCCAGCTGGGTACCCAGACCCAGTATGGCCTCCCCTCATGGGCACAACTTACCGATCTCTCTTGACTCTGCACAGGAAGTTGTTTGAAATTATTTCAAAACAAAAAATTACCAAAAAAAAAAAAAAAGTCAGTCTCATATTTGGGAGGAGCAGGAAGGGAAAGAAATGACTTGTTTCATATCTCACCATCAGCCATTGGTGGAGCCAGGATTTGAATCCAATTTTGCAGACATCCTCTACTCCATACTTAATAAAACTCTATTAAGTAGACATTATATTTCTGCTCCAAAGGCTGCCCCCTCCCCCCAATTAATGTAACCCTGCTCCCAAACATTCCAGTCCTGCCTCTTCCAAGGCTAATGAAGCTTCCTTTTCGGAGGAAAAATTATTCAAGGAAAGTAATACCAGCTATTCTTTACTAGGTGCTTACTATGGGCCAGATATGCTCAGGAATTTACCTACATCTGCTCAATTAATTCTCACAACAACAAAATGAGATAAGTACTATTATTATCCCCATTTGACAGATAAAGAAACTGAGGCCATTTAGGTAGCTCACCTAAGGTAAGTGATGGAGTCTGGATCCAAGTCCTGGTACTTGAGCTCAGGCCCCACTTCTCAGTCACCACAGCAAGTGGAGGGCACCAGGTAACAGAAGATTCTTCCTTTGTCCTCTGTAAACTTAAACTTAGTGGAAAACCCCAAGCCACTGGGATTCTCCAGTGAGATTATGATTGTGATGGCAACGTTTTGTTTTTTTTTTCCCTCCTAGGACAGACAATTAATCATGAGTATTAATGAAAATGCCAGCTCCATTATTAAGTAATTTATTGAGAATTGAACTCGGGCCATTAAATTGTTATTACCAGCTTGCCAGCTGACACTCCATGTGCTTCTGCTGAGGAACCTCTGCCTTAATGAAATTGTTCGGTGCTCCTGACTCTGGAAGCTGATATGCCTGGGTTGGCTGTGACAGCACAGGAGCACATGGCATCACGGGTTCCCAGGCTGGCGCAAAGCAGCTTTCAGGTTCGGTCTTGCTTTATCCATCTGCAAAGCTCCTATCATGCACAGGCACTGAGAGGGGGTGTCTTCGTTTGCCAAATGCCACACACTGGTTGGCTTCATGATAGGAACTTACTGGCTTGCGGCTTCAGAGGCTAGATGTCTAACATCAAGGTGTCGGCAAGGCTGTGCTTTCTCCCCAAAGTCTGTAGCGTTCAGGTACCGCCTCACTGCAGTCCTTGGGGGTCCTAGGCTTGCATCTCTGTCCCCGTCACATGGCGAGCTCTGTCTTCTCTTCCGGATTCCGCTGACTTCTGGCTTCTTCCAGTGGCTTTGTCTGGTTTCTGGTCTCCAGTCATACAGATTACAGCCTGCTCTGATTCAGTCTGGTCAATATTAGAAGATCCTATTCACAAATGAGTCCACACCTGAACTGAGAACACTTCTTAACAGGTCCTTATACACCCACAGGAGCACGGATTCAAATTAAGAGCATGTCTTTTGCACACGATTCAATCTACCACAGGAGCCACAAGCCTTGCCCTCCAGGAGTTTATGAACTCATGAGGAAAACAAGTATGTAAAAACGACTATGTGATCACACAGGAAAACGTCTCATGCGGTGACCTTAGAAAGCTCAATTCTGCCTGGAGGCAGAGGGGAGGCTTCCTGGAAGAGGCGTCACTATCCTAGAAGAAATTGTTCCCTGGTGATTTGCTTTTCTTCCTTAAAATCTGATGGGGCTGACTGCAGAAATTCAGTTATCTAAGGGGTTAATGTATGACATGCATTCTCAATGGGGTATCCCAATGCGGGGGGGAGGTAAGGGTATTTGGGGGTGTGGAAAAAATCTTACTCTTTTTATATGAAAAGCTAAGATAGATATACTCAGAACATAAATGTATATGCAGCATATTTCTGGTATTAAAATTTCATGGAGTGGGGACGATTTGGGAAAAAGTGTCTGAAAAGGCGATAATGAAAAACAGGTTGGGAACATTGGTGTACACCAACCCTTGGAATGTGGCACCAATGTACAACTGGAATGAGTGTCCCTCTTGGCCATTTGGCTGACAGAAAACTGTCTGAATTACAGCCCATGAAGCTTCAGGCAACCTAGACCTAGCCACATGGGCTCACTGGGTTTATGGCACTTGTGTTCTCTCATGTGTGCCCAGTGGAATCCTGTTCACAGCCCCCACTGGCAGGGTCTCAGCCTTTCCTTTTGGCTGGGCGGTGTTTAGGTAGGAGAGGAGGGGATTCCTGGGACTGAAAGTTCTTCTCAGCCAGCTGTTCCCCCAACTGCTTTGTGACATGACAAGAGGAACCACGTATTCTGATTCCAGACACACTCTGGGGCTTGTTGCTGGTTGTTCAGGAATTGGACCCTCTCTAGTGGGCAGCTGGAGCTGGGGCAATTTCTTGAACCTACTTACGGTCTGTGCATTCAGTTCAGGCTGGAAGCCACTGGAACCTTCATGCTTGTTTCCTTGCCCAGTTACAAAGAGCCAGCTACACTGAAGCCAAGCAGCCTGTGCAGAGGGCTGACCAGGCACAGCGCCCCTCCATGCCCTGAATTCTCTTTTGCAGAATCTCTTCATCCTTTCTGGTCTAACGGGACCTTCTTCTAATGTGTCTTTATACAATACATTACAAATCTTGTTATTCATTTTATCACTAAGTACAGGCTGGGATCTGCTGCAGTAACAAACACCTCCAAATCTAATGACTTAAAAGAACAGAGACTCATTTCTAGCTCCTTTTCCTCCATTTCTTTTTTCCATTCTCCCCTTTCTCCCTTTCCTATCTTCTCTCCATCCATTTCTTTCTCTCCCATCCCCTTCAGGCTCAAATCTTGGCTCTCTCACTTGCTAGCTGCACAACTTTGAACATGTTACTTATTTTCTGTGCCTCAGTTTCCCAGTCTTTCAAATGGGAGTGATAATTGTACCATTTAATGGAGTGTTGAGTTATTCCAGGTAAAGGACTCAAATTGTACTTGACATGAATACATGCTCAAGCAATGCTTTGTCTGTTAGCTGTATTATTATGACTCCGTGAAGGGATGCACAAGTTAACTGGATAGGCTTTGCCGTGGTGGTCTCTGTGGGGAGGCTGATGCACACAGCCGCAGGGCCAGGATGGTGGTGATGGACACCAGCTCAGTGAGGGTGGGGACAAAGTGAGAGAAAAGGCTCATCCAAGGAGGGGAGCCTTGAGCTGGGTTTTTAGGGAAAAGCAGGCACTTGTCGGGCAGAGACAGGGTAGAAGGGCGTTGTGGACAAGACAGTAGACACCATTGGCCTGGCAAAGTAGGAAAAAGAGGCGTGAGTTCTTTGATCACCGTGTGATGAGTAGGTGGGATCAGAACACAGCCTGGCAGCAGGGGGTCCTGGGAAGAGGCTGTTGCGGCAATCCAGGGGGAGAGAGGAGAGATAGTCCAGAGGAGAAACAAGAAACAAGCAGGACCTAAAGATTGAGTGAAGCTTGGGGGTGTGGGGGAGGAGGCAGCCCTGAGGTTTCTAGCCTGCCCGACCGCAGGGGCCACGGGGGTAAGGGGGTAGGACCCGGGCATGGCCTTTATCTGAAAGAGGATAACACTGCGGGTCGAATCCAGTTCCCTAAATTAGCCAGCCACATTCGCTAAAAGCCAAACCTAACATCATTAGGCTGGGGCAGGGCCATTAGTCTGCTCTCCTCTTGCCACCATGACAACGAGACTCCACTCCATTAAACCAATTTGCTCCATCTCCTTAGACTCAGGAAAATGGGAGCAGTCTCTGGGGAGGGCTGTGCACTCCCTGACCTCTGGCTCACCCGGGAAGCAGCGTGTCTTCAGCCTGGCAGGCAGGACAGGCAGAGGGCTTGTTTGCTGTCACTCACCCACAATGTTAACTGAGATTCTCAGGGTGATTCAGCCACCGGCTCCATATCCTCCTCTCCAGTCACCTTGCATTAGTCTCCGAATAAACGGAAGCAGGAGGGCCAGAAAAGGCTTCTTACTGGTTGATGGTGACGGCTTAGTTATGCTCATTGCACTTAATTTCTCTGTGCTGTGCCCAGCGGGGAGCTGCTGAGGGCTTGCTCCTGCATTCTGCAAAGCTGGCTGGTTCAGGCCACTTGGAAACAAGGCATGTGGCTGGGAAGCAGATTTGCAAAGGGAATGGAGGGGAGAGTGGCATTTCCTGAGAGCTCACTTCGTGCCAGCATGCTTTCTTAAAAAGGAGGTCCTGGAAATTGAACCCAGGACTTCGTGCATGTGAAGCACGTGCTCAACCACTGAGCTACACCCGCTCCCATGCATGCTTTTTTTGATGTGTACTGTGTTGTGATTGTGTGCCGGTCTGTCCAGCTTTTCGGATGAACAGTGTGCTCACTGAGGACACTGGCACAGGGTACACACCCAGTAAATGCTCGTGGATAAATTGGGGGACATATTCACTAGAGCATAAATTCCATGCAGGCAGAGATTTTTGTCTGTTTTGCTCACTGCTATGTATCCAGTGTCTGGTGCAGTGCCTGACACCTGGCAAATGCTCAATAAATATCTATCAGATGAACACATCCTCCCTCCCAATGACCCTGCCTGGTAGGTGGAGGAGACTGTATCATTCTTTCATCATCCTTCACTCCCTGCCTCCCTTCCCTGCCCCACTGGCTTTGGGCTTGGCCATGTGACTTGCTTTGACTGGGAACCAAGCCTGTCCCACTGTAAAGTTGCTGCTATCTCTTCTGAACAGTTAGGCTCAGGAGGAAGTTTGATAAATTTGTATAGAGAAATCTCTGGGCCCCCTCAGAGCTCAAAATAAAACCAACAACCAAAAAACCATGCCCTCTGGGGTTTCCTCTTTATCTTTTGAAATTTGAAATCCCCACCAACACAGCTGACCCAGACAGCCAATCAAGTCCCAATGCAAAATAAAGCCCATCTGCTGTAATTCCACCCATACGATGGACAAACCCTGGTCCAATCAATAGGAGCCAAGCTAATTTCTTTTCTATACCTATAAAAATCCTTTGCCATCCCTAGAACCCTGAAGCTACTTCCATTCTAGTCTCCTTTGCTGCAGCATTTGGTGCCCCCAATAAAATGCTGTAGTCTGCAAACTTGACTCTGACTTGTCTTTAACAGGTTACACTGGGAGAGAGAGTAGAGTGGCATAGGGAGTTGGGTGTACCTGGATTCTGGATGGCAGCTGTGACGATGTACTCCAGGTGAGAAAGGAGACCAGACAGACAGATGCTCTCTGTGTCTGACCCTGAATGGGTTTATGTGATACCTCCCTGCAAGGGCTACACGGATGATTCTGCATCTTCTGATCTTTTCCTGTTCTGAGCAACTAGCCCAGAACGCTTTGCCCTATCTCCTTGAATTCTTGCTACACTCTGTAGTGCAGGGCTTTTCATGGGAACTGATTTCATCGTTCAAAGATGTGTGGGGCATGGGGCAGACAAATGAGCACAGATGTGAGTCAGGGGCCCTGGATGGCTATTGGCTCTGCTGAGCTCTTACTGTGGGGAGTCAAGCCCCCTCTCATAGCCTGGTTTTTCACAACTCTAAACAAGGGGCCTGAACCAGGTAACCTCTAAGGACCTGTTCTGCTCTAACTCTCAGCAGGGGCTGAGAGGCATCTCTCCCAGAATCAAAGAGACAAGAATTGCAATTTGAGAAAGCATCTCAGGGATCCTTAATAAATAGTGGATGAACTGGAGTCAAACTGGCAAGCCAGGAGACCTGGAATCAAATCCTAAATTTTGATATTTATTACCTGTGTGACTCTAGAAAAGTCAGTTTGTGTTGGGGT
>JAQZBX010050704.1:0-19597 GCA_029593785.1 Cabassous unicinctus | reverse complement strand
GGGAATTGAGAAAGGTAGGTAGTTTTTATAGGGCTTGCCCTGTTGCTTGAGCTACACTTTAAGGGTGGCAATGAGGTTGCAGATGACATGTCCTTGTTATCCAAAACCTACCCAGGGGTCTAAAAGTCTGAGTCCAAGCCCTACTCCAGCAAGAATTAAACATATATCACTTTAATCTTGGGTGGGAGAGGTAAAGTTACAAGAGTGGAAGTTGGGGTCTATTACA
Organism: Cabassous unicinctus; assembly: GCA_029593785.1. Taxonomy (NCBI): domain Eukaryota; kingdom Metazoa; phylum Chordata; class Mammalia; order Cingulata; family Chlamyphoridae; genus Cabassous; species Cabassous unicinctus. The sequence continues at coordinate 19,371 of JAQZBX010050704.1, read as the reverse complement.
GAAACAATTGTGCATTGTCCACCGTGCTCTGGGTCAGTAAGAAGATAAGGAAATGCTATAGGTCCTCAAGTGGTATCACATAGGAAGTGGAACCTGAGGGGAGACAAAAGAGTCTTTGGTCTTTGAGGGAATCAGAAACATTTAGGAAGGTCAGGTTGACTTTGGTGAGGATGGTTGAGCAAGGTTTGGACCAGTTTGAGAGTGCTGAGGTGGCACATTCTGGTCCTGAGGGAGCCCTATTGACTTGTTGGGCATTGCCTATGGTTTGACCTTCTGAATTGGTGGTACGGATGAAAACTTTTGTGCCATAAATAAAACAGAGGGAGGGGGTTTGGTTGGGAAAGAGGTGGAATGAGACTTCCTAAGGAAGGTGAAATGGGACATTTTGGGGAAGTCACTTTCATCGCTGGATCATACTAAGGAATCCCATTGGGGAAGATTGGTGCCAGAAAGATTTCTGAGGGGTATTCTTTAAATAAAGGATTGGGCTACTTATGATAAACCCAGTAGTTTGAGAGATTAAATCTAGAGGCAATAATTTGAGACATGTTAAGGATAAGGTTGGTTTTCCAGTTGTAGGTGGAGTAGAGGAGACAGAGAAGGAAGCAAAAGAGTAGTTTTGGGGTCATTTTAGTTAGATGTTGGGGCTAGATGAAGTATGGGAAAATAATGTTTACCACAATCCAGATAAGGACAGTGATGCTAACTGCAGGGAAGAGAAGATAACAGGGCCAATAAGGGTCCCTAGGGGGCCAGTAAGGGTGTTCTTGTTCTCAGGAGGAATTATGCATTAGTTAACTAATTAGTTAAGAAAAGAGACAAAGGAATTTTAAGTATATTGAGCCCATGTCCCATGTCTGGAGTCTTGGGAATGAAGTCTGATTCAGATGTCCGTTGCTTCTCAACCTGGCAGGGCCGTAGGTCAGGTCTCTGATGTTTTCAGTGGTCCACTCATGTGATGGGACTGATTTCAGATGTGATCCATGAATCCAGGAGTCAATTCCTCAAAGCTTTGTGGCAATGAGGGTGGTAAGGAGGACTTGAAAGAGTCCTTTCCACAGGGGCTCAAGTCCATGTTTCCAAAGATGCCGTTTCCAATACATCCAATCTCCCAATTGTACAGGTGGTGGAGAAATGGGGGGTATCTGTATAGAGAGATTCAGAAACAGTTTTGCAGAGTTGAGAAAGAGTTTGCAAGAGTTTTTGGCAGTAGGTGGCCCATGAGATGCTAACGTCAGCAGTTTGTGACCAGGGAAAATAGGGCATGGGTCTGCTTGTACCTATCTCATAAGGGAAAAGTTGGTGAGGGCTCAAAGGGCATCCCTGTAAATTCTTGAGGACTAGGGGAAGAATTTTAATCAACATGAGAGAGAAAATTGTTCCATAAGTTTACCTAACTGTGTTTTGATTAGGCCATTGATGCATGCAATTAGTCCTGATGATTGGAGGTGATAGGCAAGTGGAGGCACTGGAGGATGGGTGAAGTAAACAGAAGTTTAGAAAGGGATTGCCCTGTAAAGTGGGTGACATGGTCATTATGGCTTTCTTAAGGGTCCGTCAGATCTTGAAAGTTCCTTGAGATGGTGGGAACTTCCTGGGGACAGGCCCAAAGGGTCGAGTTGGATTGTATTGAAGGCAGAGGTTACAGCTTGCAGCTGCTTCTTGAGCTGCAGATTTAATATTTCCCCACAAATACTTTCTTGTAAGATTTTCAAGCTTACTAGAAGCCCAATGGGTTTTAGTGAGAAGGTAAGTCATCATTGGGCAAGTGAGGACATCTGGAAGGATGAGAAGATTGTTGTGAACAACCCAAAGTCCAGTCTGGGGATCTTTATGTCCCCCTTGGCTCTCCAGATCTTTGAGATCTGGGGCAAGTATAGTCTGTTGGGCCCATACAATATCATCCGAGGATGGCCATTGAGGGGCCATTGGCACAATGTGGAGGGGGAAGGCAGGCTGGCTTGACAGGTTCCAGTAGTTCACTAGGTGTTCCATACCTACACCTTGATAAGCTGCAGTGTCTGCTAGTGCATTTCCTCAGGCTTCTTCTGAATCAACTCATCTATGTCCTGCAGTTTTCACTATCACTACTGACTTGGGGAACAAAAGACTTTGGAGAAATTCACTCACCAAAAGCATGTTTTTGTTGGGTTAACAAAAGGATGTAAGGAAACCTTGGCATTTCCAGAAGATGCCAAAGTTGTGGGCTACTCCAAAGGCATAGCAACTGTCAGTGTAAATGGTAACTGCTTTACCTTCCACTAAGCAGCAGGCCAGCACAAACTCTGAGTTCTGTCTGTTGAGCTGAGGAAACCTCAGGGAGGGGACAATGTTCGATAATTTCAGAAGAGTTTGAAATTCCATACCACCAACTAGATGTCCCATTTCATTACTATAGCAGAATATGCCTGTAAACCAGAAATAGTCAGGCTCTTTTAGAGGGGTCTCACTGAGGTCTGGCCTTGGGCTGAGAACTGAGTTGAGAAGGCTGATGCGGTTATGGGGGCAAGGGTCATCTTTGGTGGGTGAGCTGGGGAGGAATGTGGCAGGATTGAGAGTCTTAATGCACTCGATTGAAATGGTTAGCATTGCTTAACAGGGAGGCCTCTAGGTGTACCAGATGGCTTGCAGAGAAATGCTGGGTATGGTGGCTGTTTAACAGAGTCTCCAAGGTATGCAGCACAAAAATTGTGAGAGCTGAGTCTAGGGTTACAGCAGAGACTGCCTGAGCCAAAGTTGCAGGGCAATGACTGCACGTAGGCATTAAGGAAGGCCTTGGGTTACTGCACCCAATGTCTGGCTATAATGATCAGCCTGTTTCTGGGTTATACCATAATGTATTCCCTCCTTTTTTATCTTCAAAAAGCTGGAAAGGGAGTGGGTAATTAGCAAGCTCTAGGGAAGGGTTTGTCACAGCACTTTCTGCAGAGACTGGAAAGCTGAATGGTCAGGTTTGGAGACAAAAAGAGGTTGAGGTTGGGAGTTTTTGAGGCGATCGTAAAGGGGCCAGACAATGGAGGAAAAGGGGGGGGATCCACAATCACAGTATCCAGCAAGTTCAAGAAACACGTGGAGTTGTCATTTGTGGGTGGGTTAGGGAAATTAAGGGTGGCTTTGAGACAAGAATGGTCTAGTGAGAGTCCTTGAGAGGAGACGATATGACCAAGGAACTTAACAGAAGGTTGGGGAAACTGAAGTTTTCCCTTAGAAGGTTTGGCCCTTTTAATGCTAAAGTGGGCAGGAGTGTTAGGGAGTCTAGAATACAGGAATCAGAAGAAGGGGAACAGAGTAGATCATCAACATACTGAAACACGTTGATTGAGAAAAACAAATTTCACAAAGATCTTGTTTTAGTGCTTGGGAGAAGCAAGAGGGGGATTCATTGTCCCTTGGAGAAGTACAGTCCAGGTGTACTGCTGATTATCCCAAGTAAATGCAAAAATATATTGGCTCTCAGGTGAAACCTTTACAGAGAAGAATGTCCTGCAGAGATCTATGCAAGTAAAGAATTTGGCCTCAGGGGGAACTAGGTTAAGGAGCATATATGGATTGGGAACAACAGATGTTTTAGGTATAATAATAGCATTAAAGCGCAGGGATCATGGACAAGTCACCATTCACAATTGTTTGGTTTTCACACAGGGGAGATGGGGTTATTCCACAGACTAGTGCAAGGAATGATAAGACTTTTAGCAAGTAAATTCTGAATTATATGTCTGGCTCCTTTGATTGCTGCTGGGCTTAGGGAGTATTGTAGAAGACAAGGAAGGGAAACGGGGCTTTACTTGGATAATAATTGAGGGAGAACTAAGGACATGGCCAATGTCTTTGGAATCAGTAGCCCATAGAGTGGAGGGAACAGAAGCAAGGGGTTCGATAGGAAGGGCCAGGGAGTCTGAAAGTGTGCAGATTAAGGGGCAGGATGGAGTTTGGGATGAGTCTGCAACTGTTAGTGAAATCCTTCCCTTTGTCTGAAAATTGATGGATGCATGAAACCTGGAAAGGAAATCTCACCCCAGGAGACAGGTATCAGAGTGGGAAGAAAGGAGAAAGGGAGTTCCAGCAATGCCTCTAAGTATGAATGGGAGGGGTTCCAGCAATGCCTCTAAGTATGAATGGGAGGGGTTTAAAAAGGGGGTCATAAATGGGACAGTTAAAAAGCCCCACAGTAGTATAGAGCTTGGTACTCCAGGAGGTTCTTGGGGCAATAAAGTGGGGTTTGGTATAGGCAGAGTAGTCCCGGATTCAGTGAGGTCAGAAAGGGGGCTTTCACAAATAGTCATTGGAATGAGTCCGAGGAAGAGTGGCTGGGTTGGTGGTAGCTACATAGATATTAATTTCCTTGGAGCACCCTCATGCTGAAAATGTGGGGTTGAAGAACAGGGGTCTTTGACTGGTTTCTGATGGGGGAGGATTTTTGAAAAATCCTTCTCAGTGATATTTATGGAGACATTTGTTTTTCCAATGCCCAGGAAGTTGCAGTAATGACAGGTTCCTGTTTTGCAGACAGGAGGAAGGCAGCCCTGAGGGTGATTAAAAGATGAGCTGGGTAATTAATGAGTGATAATTAATAAGAGCTCCTGGATGGCTATAATTGAGTTCCAAGTTTGCATCATAAGCCTCAGTGAATCATGAGTAATATTCATAGACAGATTCCCCTTCCTTTTGCTTTAAGGCACAGACCTTTGAGAGGCCAACAGGTTGAGGGAAGGCAGTGGGGATGATGTCTAATAAAATTTTTGTGATATGTTGAGCCATGTCCCAATGCTCCTCAGGGGTCCATTTTTATTTAAAGTAGAATTGAATGTCAGATATGCCCCTATAGTGAACCAGTGGAGACATGCCCTTGGCCAAGAGTGAGCTAGGCTATTTGAAAAAAGTTGGGGATGCCTGACTTATATGTGAGACAAAGAATTTTCAAAATGCTTGCAAAAGCTAGTTGGGTCTTCATTGGGTTGGGGAGGCTCTTAGAGAAACTTGCCAGTTGACTTTAAGTCCATGGAGCGTAAATATAAGGGAGCACATTTTTAGTTTCATTTTCTTGATCCCAAACAGTGTGGGATTTGACTTTAAAGGGAAACTGACCAACAGGATTGGGGCAAGGATTATTAACTCTGGGAATAAAAGGAGGGGGAGGATGATCAGGGTTAAGCAAAGAGGGTAAATGAGTTTAGGAGTTTCAGGCATGGATTCCAAGCCACAGATTTTATTCTCAGTCTTTTCACAGAGTTCTCGAGTCTCTGCTTTAAATCTACTACAAGGTCACAATGTTCTGTTTTAATGTCCTTTACAAGATCATGAGTTTCAGTTTTAATGTCTTTCATTTTTTCTTTAATAGAGTCTAATTGGTCTTTGTGCTCACACTCTCTGGTGTCTAAAAGTCATTTACTAAATGTATCCCATTCAGAGAGCTTATTGGAACTTTGATGAGCTCAACTTTTCCCAAATATAATTAAGTTTGGAATAATCAAAACATCCCCACTGAGGCCAAGTAAATTTGGGGTCATCAGAGATTAATTTTGCCCATTTAGGTAGAAAATAAAAAGAATTAGGCCCCAAATTAGAAAATATAAAATGAGTGGCCAACCTCTGTAAAGATGCTCCCCCAGAGTTGACTGATTGACTTTTCCCCATATTGAGAAGCAATAGAGAAATGGAAGAGAATTCTCTTACCTGATGGTTGAAAACAGGAACCGTGACAGAGGGCCTGACCAGAATTTAGCTCAACAAATGGATTTTGACCTCAACCACAACATGGTGGGAGTTCAGAGAACTGAGAGGGGCTAGTTGAGTGAGCCAGGCAATGAACCCAGAAAGTATTGCACTTGTCTCTGAGGTGTCAGAGGCATCATCTCAGCATCCGCCTTCAGATCCCACTTCTGACACGAGACTGTTATGCTGAAAATAGAATAAACAGACTTAAAAATGGGGTGTAGAATAAGTTTATTGAGCTAAAGTAGCATTAGTATGTAGCAGTGCCAAAACAAGTTTTTGCTCAAAAGGCTTAGCTGAGGGAACAGCTTATATGGCTGCTTGAGACAAAGGGAGGGTATGGAGGAATGTGGAGAGATGAAGGAGACATGAACTGCAAGGAGATGCGAGGAAGTCATGTGTTGCCTGGGGCAGGATGTCCTTGGGTCCCAGTTCGTTAATTAGCAAGCAGGATATTGGTGTAAGATTGTGGCCATCTGGTGAAGATCAGCAGACTTTGCTGGTGTCAGCCTGATTTGTTTGTTACAGTTCTTTCTGAGCAGGGGCAGGGGTCTTTATCAGCACTGCAAAGGATCATTGATATGTCAGCCTGCTTCAGATAGCCTCTGTTTCTTTTTTGTAATCCCCTGGATAAAAAGGAATCTCAAACAAATCAAGATGGTTAGTAAAATTATTTATCATTCCAACTTCACAAAACCCTACTTAGGAAATACATTTGCCAATATCTTTTAAATTTACGGCAATTCTGTATCTAAGTATATAACCTAATTACACTCTAACATACTGGAGAAATTGCAAACATATTCACCATAGTTTAATTGATAACAGGGAAAAAACATTGAAAGTAATGTAAATATCCATAAAAATGTGGGTAAATAATTTGTGGTATATTCATTTGATATAATATTTTAGAGCTCTAGAGGATGAACTAAAGCATGTATCAAAATACATACATCACAAAGGCAAATATTGAATGAAAAATAAAATGTTACAGATTATACACAAAATAGAATACAATATGCATAAATTTTAGTGCAAGACAAAATTATATGTTATTATAGATGGACAAATTTTTAGTAAATGTTTTAAAACTGTCATGGGAAGGCTAAACAAATTCAGGATAGTGGAAACCACTGGGGAGGGAGCAAAGTAGGGTTTAGAATTGAAGAGGGATAAATATTACAAAACAACAAAATTGGATGGTGAACATATGGTATTTCATCAATATGTTCTGCAATTTTCACTATACATGAAATAGTTCATTAAAAGAGAAAACTACAGAGATTATAAATATCTACCTATGTAACTAGATATATTACAGTAAAATATCTCTGAGCTTTGAGTCACAAATGATACTGCCTTCTTAGATGTGGGAAAAACACCCTCCTGTGTCACCCACTTTTCTCTATTCAGAAGCTTTAGAACATGTATATAACTTTTACATGGCTATTTAATATTATAGCATTAATATTTATCACCTGCAACATGTCAATATCTGGGTTAAGATTTGTATTTCTGTTTTGTCATTTCCTTCTTGCAGGCTCCATATGAAGCAGATATTGGGATTTCCAATACAGTGATTTGGAAACTGACATATCAAAAGAATGAATTCTCTTAGGTCACACATTAATGCGATGAGAATCCCGATCTCCTAAATCTTTGCATGTCACTGTTTCACAACACTACACTCCCTTCCCCCATATAGATTTCCCAGCATACAGGGAGGGACCAGGCCTTATTAATACCTTTCTTTACACTATATTAGATACTTCTCACATCACTGGAATTGCGTGATTAATTACATGTAAATAACTGCCAGGCTGACACTGCAGGTAAGCAAGGATTATTCCCCAGCAATAGCAGTCACCAATGAAGTAACACAGGGAATTAAAAGAACAAACTGCCACCAGATAGAGAAGAACCATGCTCATTTATGTTTCAATATTTTTATGAATTGAATCTTTTATTTGCAAAAAAGAAGTACACCCATGGCCTGTCTGATACTGCTTCCTGTAGCTTTCTCTCTTTGCATAAGTCTACTGACCTGGCTTTGGCTTGTGGATGCTGTATTGAAATGCATCCCTCCACAGAGGACTGCACTCCAGCACAAAGCTCATACAGGTCTTTTTTTGATGCTATTCCTAAGCATCTTAGATAACATGCTTCATTTCTGCAGCTTGCAATGGAAGAGAAGGGTAAAAGTTCATTTCTAGGTTCAACCAAGTGCTTCACTTTACTAATGGGAAACTGGGGCTGAAGTCAAGGAAGCAACTTGCCTCAGGCACTCATCTAGTTAATGGTACAGTAAGATTGAGAGCCCAGACCTCTTGATTCTTCACCTTATGCTTTGCCATCTTTTTCATTTGGAGAATTAAGGAGTTCTAAGAATAAATGTGTATCCTTTCACGAACCATTCCCATATGGATGTCAGTTTATAATGTGTTTGCATGCAATTACAAAAAATGGATCCTTGCCATCCAAAATTCAGTGAAACTGAGTTTTAGAAATTGTTACCAAACAAAGCCACTTAGTTTTCAATATGCCTCAAGCTTCCCTAAAAGTCCCATTCCTGACCTCAAAGTCATGCAGTAGTTCCAGGGCCAACCCCAACCTTGATTTCAATATCTGAGCTTAAGTTCCATCATCAGTGCTTTCTCTTTTCTTCTATCAAAATAACTGCTCTGTATCACATTCTCTCAAGAAGCATATGATTGACTAAATAAACTCACCAAATCATCCTGGGGAACTGAGGATGTAATACAGCACCACTTGCAGGTAGTCTGTAATGGGAGAATTCTAGTCTGGAGCAGGTGTTTCAAAGGGGAGAAGGATTCTTCCATGTTTCACAAATCAGAGCTTAAACACACAGCTAACTTTTCTGCTGCTGACTAATGCAATTCTCCATCATTGTTGTCCTGAAAACTGATGGGCAGCCAGAAAACTGCTGACCAGGGGTGATTTTAAAAGAATTGCCATTGCCTTTGCATGTTGTGATTTCAGAAATCAGTGTGTATTAATTAATGTTTGCTGACTTGGAAACCATCCCAAAATTTAGGGGCTAAAAAAATAAGCATTTAGTATTTTTTTCATGATACTGTATGTAGACTAAGCATCTCTTCTGCACTGATTCAGCTCAGATAACGTGAATGGTCTAGTATGGCCTCCTTCCCATGCTGGTTGGCAGACTGGTTGGGCTGCAGCGTCTCAGAGGGATTGGCTTGTTTCTGCTTCATGTGGTCTCTCATCCTTCAGGAGACTTGCCTGCAGGAGACTTTACAGGTTACAAAGAGCATCGAGAGAGAGAAAAACCCAATGTGCAAGCATTTTCCGTGTCTCACTGGCCAAAGCCAGTCACCAGGCCAGTTCAGAGTAAGGTGGGAAGGCACTAGCAAAGGGCAGAGATAAAGGGAGGGTAATAATTTGAGCCAAATAAATGACAAATAATTATACCAAATAGAAAAAATAGAGGATAGGTATTTATTTAAGATTTTAGTAGGGATGATGTAATGAAAACATTCAGTCTCTAGTCATAGGTTTTCTGGATATAGTCACTGTTACATGTGTTGGTCTTTGATCATCTATTTCAGCTTAATCAATTAACTGATATCTATGTGCTCTGATGCATACAAGAAAGGGTTACATATATTCACAGTGCTTAGTGAGTCTGAAGTTTCATTGGAACAAGAAAAAGTTAAAATGAAACATCATAAAACATTAATTCATGCATCCCAGATAAAAGAAATAGACCAAAAATTCAATGAGTGCTCACAGGCAGGGAGATTTGTGTGCAAACACATATAATACAGAAAATGTATGCAGAGATGTTCCCTACAAAGTCATGCTATATATTGTCATAAAACTTCTGTTCCCACATGCTATGCAGTATACCCCTACACACAGCCATTCCTGCTGAACTGAGCTGGACCATGTAGAGCTACTAGGCTCCCTCTTCCTATTCCACAGGGCTGGCCACAAGTTGGGAAATCTGATGAAGGTTTCAATGAATTCCCCATGAGAAGCTGGCTAGCTGGAGTAAAGTTAGAAATTCTTCTTTCTGGTTGCTGAAATCATCAGTTTTCCCTTTAAGGTCTTCAGCTAATTAGATGAGACATCTCTTATTGCTGAAGGCAATCTTCTTTGTTATTGTAGATGTTATTAGACTCTATCAACTGACTAATGATTTAAATCCAGGAAATACCCTCACAGTAACAATCAGTACTGTATTTTCTTGACCAAACAATTGGACACTGTAACCTAGCCAAGGTGACATGTAAACTTAAAACAACACAAAGACTATCCAAGCAATTTGACTAGTCACTATGTAACCTCAACAGACCTAACCCTGACCTTGATCTCTAATCCTTAGGTCTTGCTGTGCCTCCCATATATCTGGCCATGTGCTATAGCCTTAAAATTTTTCACATGAAACTGGATCTGAGAGTTTAGAAAGGGTAAGATAATTTTAGTTAAAATGAATTGCTAAGTCATTCATTCTATGAAGAAATGGGAAAATATAAAATAATCTAAGAAAAATATAAAATAATTTTCCTCTTCATTTTGAAGGTTGTATATTTTCCAAAATTCAGTCTTTTAGAATGCTTTGGCTAAGGAAAGGAAAATTGTCCAGAATAAATTAAGAAGGTTTGATGATTTTAATGAAATAAAAAATAAAAGATCACAATTCCAGATTGTGTGGAACATTAGATATTATTTGGATAAGCTTCAGAGATTAGTAAGCAGAAGTATGTCAGAAAACTGTTTAGAATATTGCTCCTTTGGGAGTTTTAAATTGTGCTTCTCCAAAAAGACATATTCCAGGATTTAATTATTCTTCCATGACAAGAGATTTGACAGTCCCAAATGAGACTATATTTTAGTTATTTAAGGCATTTCCTACAAAAGTCAGGTAAGAGCAAGTAACAATAGGCTGGAATAATGTTGAATGACATTCATCTTCAATAATCATAATCATTCCATTAGAATCATGAGCAAGAAGGGCAGTGATATAAAAGGGAAATGTCTATATCAGAAAGTAGCATTTTGTAAAATGTTTATTCTGCTTAGTCAGTCATTTTGGTTCACTGCCATAACATTAATTAAATACAGTATTTTTTTCATTACTAATATTAAGTAAATATTAACATTATGTACATTCATAAATAGTCATATTACATTAGCTAACATCATTGTAAGATTTTAATTTATTTCCTCCTTCACCATCTCCTTCATCTTCATATCTTCAGTCTTTCAAATTTGCTTCTCAGGATTTTTGCTTAAGCTATTTATGCTTATGTTTATGCTATTCCAGAATGATCTCACCTCTTTCTAAGGAAGAACTAAGCACTTTCTATACTTCATTATAATCCTCACCTCTTCCATAAAATCTTCCTTTTATAAGCTGATTCATCATAAATTTCATGCTGTCTTCCTATTTGTCAAGTCTATAGATATATTATTATTCCTCATCCTTTTTGGACTATCTACAACATTTTAAGGTGGTCACTATCTTCTCAACCTTAAAATTCTTCCCCTTAGTGTCTATTTTCTTCACAACTAACAGTCCATGTTAACTGCCCACTTCTCAGTCAACAGCCCTAATTAAGGAGCCCAGCTGAATAAACATCCACATTTTATACCCTTGACATTCACTCTTCAGGCACCTGTAATTGGCTCTAAGATGGACAGCTTTGTTTCAACATGCCCAGACAGTGGCATAGGTGGTAGAGATTTAAAGACATAGCATTTCCTCAAGGCTGTGGAAGACAGTTAGCTGAAGGGCTACTTTTGCTCACTAGGCCAGAGAAGCAGCTTTGGAGGAACCATCAGAGAAGCTTTTGGCACCCTTCCTAATCCCCTCCACAAGTCACTTTGGAGCTGTTCTGCAATCCCTTTGTAGGTCACTAGCACTGTTTTGACTGGGAAAGACTGATTTGGAAAGTCCCCCCTGGAGTGACCTTCCTCACAGAATTTGCATTCCAGGCAAAAGCATTATGAGACAATGAAAGGAATGTAAAAAACTATAGAAGCAGACAGATTGGGACAAAGGCCTGCTAGTTTCAAACACTCAGGAGAGGGAGGTTTGTCTCCTGGGGAAGAGAGGAGACAACCACACCCCTGTAAACAGGGAAACTCCAAAACAACCAACAAGAAAAAGCCAAGTACAAGACAGAGGCCCAGAAAGAAAGGGAAAATTTTGCACACTGCATTCACCTTGGGCAGACCTTTTGATAGGAGGGCTGAAGCTCAAGAATATCTCTGACTTATCACCAGCTGGTTACAAAAGCAAGAAACAGACATCCCAGGGAGTAAATCCCAGATTAAAATATTAAAATTTACAGTGTACAACAAAATAGAAGAAGACAAAGAAATTATTATAAGGCAAACAAATAAACAGAAATCAATGTCCCATCCAAAGGAAGAGGATAAAAATACAGAAAACACCAATGAGGAAGGTGAGAATATGGACATGCTGTACTAAGCCTTTAAAAATGATCTTAAAAATACTCAAGGAGATGAAGTAAAGGACAGAGAAAGAACTAAACAGTATCAGGAAAACAATGAATGAACAATATGAGTGTCTAAGTAAAAAGACAGAAATTTTAAAAAAGAAACTACACAGAACTGCTGGAGTTTAAGACCACAATAATTAAATGAAAAATTCCAAGGAGAATTTCAAGAGCAGATTGGAGCTGGTAGAAGAAAGAATCAATGAACTCAAAGGCAAGACACTTGAAATGAGTCAGGCTGAGGAGAAGAAAGATAAAAAGAAATACTCAATGTGAAAATAGCCAAAGACAGCTATGGGACATCATCAAACACTCCAATATACACATTATAAAAACCCTAGAAGGAGAAGAAAGAGAGAAAGGGGCATAAGGAATAGTCAAAGAAAGAATGATAGAGAACTTCCCAAACTTAGCAAAAGACATGAATTTGCCCATCCATGAAGTTCAGAGAATACCAAACAGGATAAACACGAAGAAAAAGACACCCCATCATATATTGATTACATGATCAAATGCAAAGGACAAGGAGAGAGTTCTGAAAACAGCAATAGAAAAGTAATGTGTTACATACAAAGGGGTCTTAATTAGATTGAGTGCTGATTTCTCATCAGAAACCATGGAAGCAAGAAGGCAGTAGGTTGAAATACTTAAAGTGGTAAAGGAAAACAACTTTCATCCAAGAATTTTATACCCAACAAGACTCTCTTTCAAAAATGAGGAGGAGATTAAGACATTCTCAGATAAACAAAAGCTTAGGGAGTTCATCACCACTGAACCTGCCCTATAACAGCGCTAAAGGGAGTTCTTCAGCCTGAAATGAAAGGATACTAGACAATGATTCAAAGTAGCATTAAAAAAAGAGACCTGCATTAAAGGTAACCATTTGGATAATTATAAATGTCAGTATTATTGTATTGTATTTGTTGCTGTGTAACTCTACTTCTCTCCACTTCTTACTTCATACAGGTGCTAAAATACAAATGCATGAAAAATAATGATAAATCTAGGTTTTTGGACACACAATGTACAAAGATATAAATAATAACAAGTACAAAAAAGTTGTTGGGGGAGAGAGGGGTATAGAAAAAGTATATGTGCATATTATTGAAGTTAAGTTGGTATCAAACCAAATACAAATTGTATATATTTAGGTTGTTAAATTTTAATCCCAGGTTAAGCACAAAGAAAACAGTTGAAAAATATATCTAGATAGAATTGAGAAGACCCTCAATATGGTACAACACAAGAAGGCAAATAAATTTAAAAGTAGGCTTTAACAGAAGTGAGGGACCAAAAGGTATGTTTTACAAATGCTAAATAGCAAAATGGCAGAAGAGAGTCATGCATCATCAGTAGTGACTATAAATGTAAATGGATTAAACTCTCCAGTCAAAAGTCAAGATAGTGAGAATGGACGAAAAAACATGGCCCAACTATGTGCTGCCTACAAGAGACTCACTCTAAAGTCAAAGATACAAGTGGGTTGAGGGTAAAAGGGTGGAAAAACTATACTGTGCAACTGCTACCCTAAAGAGAACTAATATGAGGTAAAATAGACTTTTAAGTCAAAAACAGTGTCAAGGGACAAATATGGTTATTACATACTGATAAAGGAGACAATTCAACAGGAAGATGTTAAAATATGTTACCAGGGAACAGGATAGGGATGGTAAAGAGGAAGTTAAGGCTTAACATTTATAGGGTCCCTATTTGGAATGATGGAAATATTTTGGTAATGGATGATGGTGATGGTAGCACAACATTGTGAATGCAATTAAAATCACTGAAATATGTATCTTAGTATGATTAAAATGGGATATATTAGATTGTATATATGGTTTCAGAATAAAATCGTTTTTAAAATACATGAAACTGAAACCATTGGCTGGAAAAATTACTTATTACTGTAATTTATGATAACCGAGGGATTTATTACATTGCTGTAACCAGATCCCTTCCTTGCCCCTCACTTACAGCCAGTTCATTTAGCTTATTTCTATTCCTTTACTTGTTATCCTTTATTTGTTATCTTATGTTAACTGAATGATTTATAACTCTATTATAACCAAATGCTTACCCCACCTGGCTTTTGTCAGTTTTTAAGGGCTTCTTGGCAGAGCCTGCATACTCCCCATTAACCATAACTGAAACATAACCAATCAATAACTATGTCACTATCTCCACCTCCATTGTTTGAATTCCATAAAAGCCCTAAGCCCCTTATACTCAGAGACACGAATTTGAGTGGGGGGCTCCTATCTCACATGTAAGCCAAACTTGCATTAAAGCTCTTTCTTTTTTCAAAATCCTGATGTCATGGCATTGACTTCTGTGCACATCAGGCAGCAAGCCTTTGCTCAGTAACAAAACTATACTACGCAGTGAACCTTAAGTTAAACCATGACATTTAATTAATAGTACAATATAAAAATGTGCTAGCATCAATTTTTAAAATAATTTTTTAAAAAATTTTAAAAAGATACATAGATTACATAAATGTTACACAAAAAATGTAGAGATTCCCATATGCCCCACTCCCCACACCTCCCACACCCACCCACATAAACAACATCCTTCATTAGTGTGGCACATTCATTGCAACTGACAAACGCATCCTGGGGCATTGCCACTGAGCATGGACCATAGTTCACATTGTAGTCTACACTCTCTCCCATACAGTTCTACATGTTATGGGACGATATAAAATGGCCTATATCTGTAATTGCAGTGTCATTCAGGACAATTCCCAAGTCCTGAAAAAGCCCCCGTATTACAACTGTTTTTCTCTCTCCCTGCCCCCAGAGCCTCCAGTGGCCACTGCCTCCACATCAATGTTGTAATTTCTTCCATTGCTAGAGTCACAATATGTCTAAAGTAGAATACCAGTAAATCCACTCTAGTCCATAGTTCATTCCCCAATCCTGAGGATTCTGGGATGGTGATGTCCACTCTACCTCTAATTGAGAGGGGGCTTCGATCCCACATAGCTGATGGATGGGACTTTTCTTGCTTGCAGTTGGAGACTCTCTCGTTTCCTTGGTATGGTGGTTGTCAATCCTCACCTCCTTGTTAGTTGTCCTGGGTGAGTCCAATGAACTGGACAGTAGGTGTTGCAACTCTGCTGAGGCTCTGGGCCCAGCTGGCACATGGACAGCCCAAGGATTCCAGTCTCTTGGACGTACAGCTACAAACTCCAGCACCAAGTATAGGTTTAAATAGAAGGGGTAGATGAGCCATGTGTAGGGAAGCCATAATTGAGTCCAAATCTGTCACTCTCAGAAGAACAAACTCCATCTCAGCAGGCTCTCATAGACTGCCAAAATGGATACTATCCCAAATAGTGGGGCTCCTGAGGGCTCTGGAGACACCCAGGTCCTATGGTCAGGGCAGATAGCGCCGGAGTTTGGTGCCTTGCTAGTGTCAATTTTAACAAATGTTGCATACCAATGGTAGGTGTTGGTTGTTGGGTAGTTTATGGGAATCCTGTATTTTATGCATGATTGTTCTATAAACCCACAACTTCTCAAACTAAAAAAGATGAAAAAAAAAAAAGTACTACACACTTATTAGAATGGATAAAATTTAAAATAAATTTTTATTTTATTTAAAATAAAAATAGATTTTTAAAATAAAAATCTGACAATACCAAATACTGATGAGAATAGGGAGCAACAGGCATTCTCATTCATTCCTGGTAGGAATGCAAAATGCTATGCCACTTTGAAAGAGAGTTTTGTGGTTTTTTGCAAGCTAAACACAGTCTTATCATATTGAAAAGTTATGTTCACACATGAACTTTCCCATAAATTTTTATAGTAGCTTTATTATAATTGCCAAAAACTCATAATAACCAAGATGTCCTTCAAAGTACGAAAGGATAAACAAACTGTGGTATATCCATACAATGGAATCTTATTTAGTGACAAAAAGAAATGAGCTATCAAGCCACAAAAAGACATGTAGGAATCTTAAATGCATATTACTTAGTTCAAAAAGCCAGTTTTAAAAGGCCACATGCTGAATGAGTCCAACTATATGACATTCTGGAATATGTAAAACTATACATACAGTAAAAAGTTCAGTGGTTGCCAGGGGTTTAGAGTGGTAGTAGAAGTTGAAGAAGTGGCATACGGGTTTGTTCATTATTCTGTATGATACTGTAATAGTAGATACATGACGTTGTGTGTTTGTCAAAACCCATAAAACTGCACAATACAAAGAGTGAGACTTAAGGGAAATTATGGGCTTTATTAATAACATATCAATATTTGTTAATCAATTATAACAATGCCACACTAATTCAAGATGCTAATAAGGGAATAACTATGAGTGGGAGTGGAGGACATATATGGGAAACCTTTATGCAATCTCCTCAATTTTCTGTAAGTCTAAAACAGCTCTAAATTTAAAGCCTATTAAGTTAATTTTTTAAAAAGAAGAACAAAGTTGAAAAATTTATATTATCTGATTTCAAGACTTTCTTTAAAGCTACAATAATCAAGACAGCATAATATTAGTGTTAGGATAGACAGTACACAGTCCAGAAATAGTTCCACTCATAAATCAATGGCTTTTCTACAAAGGATCATAGATCTACATGTCTGACCCAAAACGATAAAACTTGTAGAAAAAAATGTGGGAGAAAATCTTGGTGAATTTGGTTTGTGTAAAGATATCTTAAATAGGACTAAGTGGGCACAAACCATCAAAGGAAAAAAACAATAAATCAGACACTGAAATTAAAATGTTTAGTCTTCAAAAGACACTATTAAGAAAATTTAAAAGGCAAAATAGTGAAAAGTATTAGATATAATATTTTCCAGACATTTATTTGATAAATGACTTGCATCTGAAATATATAACAAACAACTAAAACTCCATCTTAATCAAGATGTCATCAAATAGCACTTTGATTTTAAAAATGGGCAAAATTTTAAAAAAAGCATTTCATCCAAGAAGAGATATGACAAATAAGCACATAAAAGATGATTAATATATTTAGCCATTATGGAAATGCAAATTAAATATACATTGATGTACATGACTATTCACCTGTTTAAAATCCTAACAATGTCAATTATTGGCAGGGAAGTTGAGCAACTGGAACTCTTACACATTGCTGTTTAGAATAGAAGATATCACAGCCAATTTGGGAAAGTTGGGCAGTTTCTCCAAAATTTACACTTACAATTTCCATGTGACACTGCTATCTCGTGCCTAGGTGTTTTCCCTAAAGAAATGAAAACATATGTACACACAGACTTGTACTTGAAATTTCATGCAGTTTTATCATAATAGTCCCAAACTGTATACAACCCAAATACCTATCAGCTGGTAGATGGCCAATGGATGAATCTAAAATGCATTAAACTAAGTTTAAAAAGTCAATCACAAAAGTTTACATACTGAGTGATTCTATTTATATGCAATTATGGAAAAGGAAGTTATAGTATCAAAAAGCATACCAGTAAACCTGGAGTAGGGTAAGGGATTAAACATCAAGGATCATAAGAGAACTTTTGGGATTATGGAAATATTTGCCAAAACTAAGCAAATCGTATGTTAAAAATTGAGTGATTTTATTGTATATAAATTATAATGAAATTTTTAAAAATCATGCTTCCCTAATTAAACACAAACTCCTCCCATCTTCACTGAAGTGTCTTCAAAGGCTGTATCATACTATTTATGCTTATCTCCTATATAGCAAAGTCCAGTCAAACTGGATGGGTACATTTCTTCCTTGAACACACTTCATACTTTTTATTACCTTTATGACATTAGAAATCCTCTAAACATATTTTAACAATGATAGGGAAGGTAACTTGTGCTACATCACCAATCTCCTATGTTACAGAGCCAGACTTAAACCCAGTTTTCCTAATTCCAGATAAAATGCTCTCTACCATGGGTCTTCCTCCATATACTTGGAATCAAGAGCCCTGTAGCTCTGCTCGTCAAAGCAGGGTTTCACCTCAAATGTGATCTAGTCAACACATGCAGTATTTCAATATTTTAAAAATTGATTGACTGATTTTACCCAGATCATTCTTTCCTCATTTAATTAGTTTGCCTTGTTTTATGCTAACATATGTACTTATCCTGTCATTCCATTAAATTATGAGTCTGAAGGCAGGGACATGCCTTGCTTTATCTTTGAGACTGCCTGGCACACTGCCTTACGTATAGACAGCACTCATTGAAAATTATTTTGTTACTTTTGTGGGGCATGTTCAGGAGCACTGAATCAAAACTGATTATGTCAGAGGAAATATTTCTCTGCTTAAAATATGAGAGGACTAGCTCTGCCCTAGACTTATATGGCTCGGGACCATTCATGAAAAATTTTTTGAAATCTGATGTTTCACCAGTTTTGTTCCAGGAGAAAAATCATTTTAATTATAAAAATTTAAATGTATTTGTCTGATCAGACACAGATATTTAAAAACCTTAAATTTAAAAAATTAAGCTAAATGGCAAAGCAATGAGTCCTGTTGAATGGTATTCCTGTAGCAAAACTGTCTAGGAGAAACCGTTGGCCTGCATCCTCACTTGTTTTTCTATTTAATGAATATTTCAGTTGTTTTATGTATACAATATTATACTGACAAATGCTTGTTTAATGAACTGAAGCTAATGAAAATTGAAGCCATGAGCACAACAACTCTGATCCTTTAGTGCTTATATCACCTGAGTTATCTCCAACCCTTAGAATAGACTTTTCTAGAGGTCATTAAAACCAGGCTGTTATTTTCTTGGTGCCATGGATGAAGGATGGAAGGAGGTCTAAAAGCAGAAGGTTGGGGGCAAATGTGGCTCAAATGGTTGGGCGTCCGTCTGCCGTATGGAGGGACCTGGGTTCGATCCCCGGGACCTCCTGGTAAAATAAAAAATATATATATATAGAAGGCGCATGGGCTGCCAGGCTCTGTGTGCCGGTGAGCCGCCAGGCCCCAGGAGCCATGCAGCAAGATGATGACGTAAAAGGAGAGAGGCAAGACGAGATGCTCCGAAAGCTCCGAAAACCAGGAGCCGAGGTGGCGCAGATGGCAGGACACCTCTCTCCTACATCAGAGGTCTCCAGGATCGAATCCTCGTGAAGACTGGAGGAGGAGGATGAGAAGAGATGAAACAGACACAGAGAATTGCCCAG
>JAQZBX010050703.1:0-19582 GCA_029593785.1 Cabassous unicinctus | reverse complement strand
TCACATCCTCTCCAACATTTACAGTTGTCTGACTTTTTAATAGCAGCCAGTCCAATAGGTATGAAATGATATCTTACTGTAGTTTTGATTTGCATTTAACTAATCACTAGTGAGGATGAACATTTTTCATGAGTTTCTTTGCCATTTGTATTTCTTCTTTGGACAGTTGTCTTTTGTTCATTTTTTAATCAGATACTTTTTCTTTTTATTGTTGAGTTGTATGATCTCCTTATAGATCATGGATATTAAACCCTTATCAGATATGTGATTATGAAATATTTTCTCCCATTGTGTTGGCTGCATTTTCACCCTTTTGAAAAAGTCCTTTGAGTTGCAAAACTACTGAATTTTGAGGAGGTCTGATTTACCTGTTTTTCCTTTTGTTCCTCATGCTTTGGGCATAAGGTTTAAGAAACTACCACCTATCACAAGATCTTGAAGCTGTTTTCCTACATTTTCTTGTAGGATTTTTATGGTTGTTCTTTTTATATTTAAATCCTTGATCCATTTTGAGTTAATCTTTGTATAAGGTGGTAGATATGTGTCTTCTTTCTTTCTTTTGGATATGGCTATCCAGTTCTCTGAGGACGATTTTTTGAACTGATTGTTCTGGCCCAGCTGGGTGGGCTTAACAGCCTTGTCAAAAATTGCTTGACTGTAGATGTGAGCATTAATTTCTGCATTTTCATTCTGGTTCCATTGGTCAGTCTGCCTGTCCTTATGCCAGTGCCAAGCTTTTTGTTTGTTTGTTTGTTTTACCACTGTAACTAAGTAATATGGTTTAAAGTAAGGAAGTGAGAGTCCTCCAACTTTGTTCTTCTTTTTAAAGACATTTTTAGCTATTTGGGGCCCCTTATCCTTCCAAATAAATTTGATTATTGGTTTTTCAATTTCTGCTAAAAATGCTGTTGGGATTTTTATTGGGATTGCTTTGAATCTGTAAATCAGTTTGGGTAGAATTGACATCTTAATGATATTTAGTCTTCCAATCCATGAATATGGAATGTCCTTCCATTTATTTAAGTCTTCTTCAGTTTCTTTTAGCAATGTTTTGTAGTTTTCTCAATACAGGTCTTTTATGTCCTTGGTTAAGTTTGTTCCCAAATAGTTGATTGGAATTTTCTTTCTGATTTCCTCCTCAGATTGACCATCACAAGTGTTTGGAAATGCTATTATTTTTTTGCATATTAATTTTGTATTCTGCCACTTTACTGAACTCTTTTATTAATTCTAGTAGCTTTGTTGGGGATTTTTCAGGATTTTCTAGATAGAGGATCATGTCATGAGCAAAGAGTGAAAGTTTTACTTCTTCCTTTCCTATTTGGGTGTCTTTTATTTCCTTGTCTAGCCTAATTTCTCTAGCTAGACCTTCTAGCACAATATTGAATAATATAGTCACAGTGAGCATCCTTGTCTTATTCCTGATCTCAGCAAGAAAGCTTTCAGTCTTTCACCATTGAGTAAAATGCTAGCTGTAGGTTTTTCATATATATACTTTACCATATTGAGAAAACGTCCTTCTATTCCTATCTTTTGGATTGTTTTTACCAAGAAAGGGTGCTGTATTTTATCAAATGCCTTTGCTGCATCAATTGAGAGGATCATGTGATTTTTCTCCTTCAGTTTATCAATGTGGTTTATTACACTAATTGATTTTTTTGTGTCGAACCACCCTGGCATGCTGGGCTAAAATCCACTTGATCATGGTGTATAATTCTTTTAACGTGCTTTTGGATTCTGTTTGCAAGTATTTTGTTGAGGATTTTTGCATCTATATTCATTAGACATATTGGTCTGTAATTTTCTTTATTTTGTAGTCTCCTTATCTGGTTTTGATATTAGATGAGGTTGGCTTCATAGAATGAGTTTGGTAGCATTCTTTCCTGTTCAATTTTTTGGAAGAGCTTGAGTAAGATCAGTATTAGCTCATCTTTGAATGACTGGTAGAATTCACATGTGAAGCCATCTGGTCCTGGGCTTTTCATCTTTGGGAGGTTTTTGATGATGGTTTCAATCACTTCACTTGTGAATAGTTTGTTGGGGTCTTCCATTTCTTCTAAAGTTAATGTAGGTGGTTCATATGTTTCCAGGAATTTGCCCATTTCGTCTACATTTTCTACTTTTTTTTGCATACATTTGTTCATAGTATCCTCTTCTGATCTCTCTCATTTCTATGGGGTCAATGGTAATGTTCCCCCTCTCATTTCTGATTTTATTTATTTGTGTCTTCTCTCTTTTTTCCTTTGTCGGTCTAGCTGAAGGTACATTGATTTTGTTGATCTTCTCAAAGAACAAACTTTTGGTTTTGTTGATTCTCCGTATTGTTTTTTTGTTCTCAATTTCTTTGATTTCTGCTCTGATCTTTAATATTTCTTTCTTTCAGCTTGGTTTGGGATTAATTTACTGTTCTTTTTCTAGTTCTTCCAGGTGAACAGTTATATCATCATTTTTTATCTCTTTCTTCTTTTGTAATGTAAGATTTGAGGGCTATAAATTTTCCTCTCAACACTGCCTTTGTGGTGTCCCATAGGTTTGATATGTTGTGTTTTCATTTTCATTCATCTCAAGATATTTGCTGAATTCTCTTGCAATTTATTCCTTGACCCACTGTTTGTTTAAGAATGTGTTGTTTAATCTCCATATATTTATGTGTTTTTCTGTCCATTATTGATTTCCAGCTTCATTCCATTATGATCAGAGAAAGTGTTTTTTATAATTTCAATCTTTTTAAATTTATTAAGACTTGTCTTGTTACTCAAAATATGGTCTACTTTGGAGAAGGATCCATGAGCACTTGAAAAGGATGTACATTCTGCTGTTTGGGTGTGTAATGCTCCATAGATGTCTGTTAGGTCTAGTTCATTTATCATATTATTCAATTTCTCTCTTTCTTTAATTATCCTCTGACCAGATGTTCTATCCAACACTGAGAGTGGTTTATTGAAGTGTCCCACTATTACTGTAAAAAAATCTATTTCTCCCTTCAGCTTTGCCAGTGTGTACCTCATGTATCTTGGGGCATGGTGGTTAGATGAATAAATATTGAGAATAGTTATTTCTTCTTCTTGAATTGTCCCTTTTATTAATATATAATAACTTTCTTTATCCCTTATAACAGTTTTGCATTTAAAATCTCTTTTGTCTGACATTATCATTGTTACTCCATCTGTTTTTGGTTACTATTTGAATGGAATATCTTTTTCCAACCTTTCACTTTTAGCCTGGTTGTGTCCTTACATCTGATGTGAGTCTCTTGTAGACAACAGATGGATGGTTCGTATTTTTTAATCCATTCTATTAGTTTGTGTCTTTTGATTGGGGAGTTCAGGCCATTAACATTCAATGTTATAGCTTTAAAGGTATTACTTACTTCATCTATTTTGACCATTGGCTTTCTGTTGTCATATCGTGCTATAGTCTCTTTTTAACCTTTCTAACAGTCATTTTATTGTATCATGGCCTGAAATACATATTTATATATAGGTGGAACTGAGTAGTAATAGTGGGAAAGATATTGGAAATTTCAATATGGGTCAGAGACTAGTTTTCTTTTGGTTAGGGTTTGTATGGTCTGCTTTTATTATTTTATTTTTAACATATCTGTTTTCATATTTTAAGTAGGTTTCTTATAGACAGCATATCATTGGATCTTGTATTAGTATCAATTCTGACAATCTTTACTTTCAATGTGCTTGACCATTCATATTTGTACTCATTATTGATAATGTTGGATTAAAGTCTACCAGCTTGCTATCTGCTTTATATGTGTTCCATTTCTTAATCATAGATGAACAAAGCAGATTCTAGTAGGGTAGACTGGAAAAAAAAAAAACAAAATGGATGACAATTGTGTCATATAAAATAAAAATAAAAGTTCTTCAAAATTGACCTGAGTACTGAAATTGAGTTAGAGGTAAATTCTCTTTTAGAAAAGTGTTCAAAAAAGTCCTTTCTTATAAGATTGTCTTGAGTGAAAACCTGAATGAAAATGTCATGGAAGGAGTCATGAAAATCTTGTGCAATATATAACATTAGGTTAAATTTCAAATTCACAAGACAATGTTCATAAGCACAATCATCAATATCAAGGGCTTGGAATAATGGTCTATCTTCCTTCACTATGCACTACCCATGTACTCAGGGAATTCTTGCTGTTCTATTAGAGAATGTAGCAGTGCTCCCTTGTATGGAAATTCAATATATTTGTGGTTATCTGTGGGACTCCACCCACCATGACAATGCCCCATGAACACTTGAACGTATTTATATCACTTTGAGGCATGCCCCAGGTGCACCCCTTCCCACACAATCCCCCATCACTGACACCCCAGACTAGTGATCCTCCCTTGACACAGTTGTGACCCTTCTGTGATCCAAAATCTCTGCAAAAATCAAGCCAAAAAATAACAAATAAAATTAATAAGAAGATAAGATAAAATAATAATTAAAAAATAAACAAAGTAGAAAAAAATTTAAAAATTTGAAATAAGATAATTTTTAAATATTGTGTCTTTCATCACTGCAAGATCTGTTATCTAGAATGTACAGTGAAAATTTCTTCCATATGTTCCCCAAGTGTCTTATTTTCTTCATTATATCTTCAAAGAAACTTTAGGTTACAGAAAAGTCACAAAGAAAATGTAGGGGATTTCCATATACCCAACACACTCCCCTTTTCCACTACCTCATGAAAACCTCCTTGTTACTCAAAAGTAGCCTCTCTGTAAGCCAAACTGAGCATATAAATTCATTACCTTCCCCTGACAGGGGACATGACTCCTGGGGAGGAAACTGGCTGGCACCAGGGGATTACTACCAAGTGCCAACTAGAAATGCATCTGGAAATAGACATTGACCAAAGGGGGAAATGTTAAATACAAATGAGTTTTTATGGCTAAGAGATTTCAAAGTGAGTCAGTAAGCCATTCCAGAGGTTATGTTTATGCCTGTCTCAGCAGGATCTCATTGACTGCCACAGTAAACAGTACCTCAAGGAGTAGGGCCTCTGAGGGCTCTAGATATATCCAGACACTATGAGCATGTCTGACAAGCTCTGGTTTTGTGCCAAATTTTCTCCCCAGCTCCTTTGATTGGTTTAACCTCTTTCTTTCACTTGTCCCCCTTCTCATTACAATTCCTTCCTTACAGCAGATCAGTTTTCACCTTTTTCTTTTTTTTTTTTTCCTATGAACATTTTCTACCTCTTGTTATTTCCCTTTTAGCTATCCCAGTTTCAAAAAGGTCATTTTTTCAAGTATCAAATACTTGGTTAAGTATAGGCACCTATTTCAAACAGTTCTGCAGCAATCAGTTTTATTTCTGGGGACCCTTTTATATGTACTCAATCTCCATCTGCTTATGTCCTGCCCAGGAATTATGAGGACATGGATCCTCGTTCTTGGACAGACATAGGTATCTAACTTGCTGCTATAAGGCTATCTATGGTCTGAATCCATGGCAGGATGTCTCCAGAATATGTTGCCTCTGTGTAACTCTTCAGCCGCACACAACTAAGAGGGAGAGGTCAGGACAGGCAATAGGAGTTGGTAGATTTGCTGTTTATATGTTGATAGTTTTTCTTTCTCTTTGACCAGTGTTTTTGGAGTCTGTCTCCAGTTTCTATCATCGTACAGAGTTCCCAATAAGTGGGATTTGTCTTTTCATTAATTGTTTCTGAGGGGAGATATTATCATCCTGAATGAGAAAATTGGGCAGTATATTTAAGCTGCACAGCAACAGTTACAGCATAATTATTGTAACAAGATGGTGCTGAGTAAGAGGTAGATAATTCTATTCTTAAAAGATCTAATAAAAGGAATTGATAATTATCCTCTTTATATTATTCAGAAGAAGGTTCAATCTGATGAAACACACACAAGATAATTTGAGGCCATGTATAGAAGTTCTCTTCTGGGACACCAAGCACCTGATTCCATACCAGGATCTCTATTCACCCCTCTTCTAAATAACCAAGCTCACTGCTGTTTAAGCACTGCTGGGTCATCAAATATGAAATGAAGTGTAGCAGGTAACATGAAATCACTGAGCATAAAACTCCTTCCCATGGCCAAGAATCACAACCTCCCTTTATAAAAACAGGATTCAAGAAATCTACATATGACTACATTGTAAGAAGTAAAGGTGAATGTTGTGGTTTGGAACCCTATGTAGCACAGAAAAACATGTTCTTATATTTATTCCATAACTGTGGGTATGGACTCATTGTAAGTGAGACATTTTGATGAGGTTAATTCAGTTAAGGTATGGCCTAGTTCATTCAGGATGGGTCTTCCTTTTATTAAGTGGAGTGAAATTCTGACAAGATAGAGAAATCCATGGAAGCAAGAAGCTGAAACTCAATGAAACCTGGAAGGTAATGGAGAGGTCAGGAGAGTCTGCCATCTGTCTTACCTTACCATGTGACAAGCTAAGAACCAAATATTGCTAGCAATCAGTCCCAGAATGACACAGTATTTAAGAAAAAAGTATTGCCTTGATTGAGACTTTTTCCTAGCCTTAAACTATGAGCAAAAATATTCTGATTTGGGAAGCGGGTGTGGCTCAATGGATAGAGCCCCCATTTACCATGCGGGAGGCCCCGTATTTGCTTCCTGGGGCCTCCTTGTGAGAGCAGGCCGGCTGCGCGGCGCGGTGGGCTGATGCAGCAGGACCTCACAGCAAGGGGGAGATAAGCAGACACGGAAGAAACACACAGCAAATGGACACAGTAAAACACAAGCAGCAAGGGGGGATAAATAAATAAATAAATAAATCTTAAAAAATAATAATAATAATAATATTCTGATTTTTTAACCTGACCCGTTTCATGGCATTTGCTTGAGTATCCTAGGAAACTGAAATAAATATAATTCAGAAAAATATGTCAGAGATTCTTCTCACTACCAAATTCATGAAACAGTTTTAGGATATATTTTATGTCTATGCTTTTTGCTATAAGCTAATCAGTCAAATAGAATAGTTGTATTTGAGAAAATTTGTCTGGTTTCATAAACAGAACAGGGCTTTGCAATTCATCCTGCTCACAGCTTTCTGAATGTTTCTCCATAGCAAAACATCACTTTGATTCTCAACTGGACCCCAATCCAAATTCACCTCTGTTCCCATACTTGAATAAGTAGTCAAAAGTGCTCAGAATGTCATTTTCCTGATCCTGAATAAGTGTATCTCAATTTATTCTTCTGTTGATTCTCTGAAACAGAGACAGCTTGGTGTTCTGCAAACACATGGGCTCCGAGAACTGAAAAACCTTCATATTACTTGCTAGGTGGGAGGGGCTGAGGTCCTTCTCTTGGATAACCTCTGACTTTGTTCCTGCTAGTTCATAGGCATAAAAGGGATGGTTGCATAGATATAGATGAATATTCAGATATCAGGCATGGGCATACAGGAAAAGAGAAGCAGACTCAACACTGGTATGTTACTGATTTATGACAAAATGATATGTAAGTTGATTTTGTTTCAATTTTGGCCACAATACCTAAATTGTCACAAAAGGACCATATCTTACTAAAATTTCCATCTGTCACATCAACTTGATTAGTGCTCTGAACATAGCTGTGCTCACACATAGTACCTAAGTAAAAATGGATGAACAAAAATAAGAGAGACACTACAGCCTTCTGGAAGAGTCTGCTATTTTACAGCAGGTTTCAACTCTGATTTTGACAAAACTTTCTGGTGCCACAGTTTTGCCTGGATGATAAAATAATAAGAGAATTACATTATTTAAAAAAATGCAATCTCAGACTGTATTGACAAAGCTAGAAGAGTTGTTTATTGTCTTTTGTAAATAGATGTGAGACGATATGCCTTTCCCATTGGGAGGAAAATGACATTATGAAATATGTTTGTTTTTCTACATAGGAGCAAACATAATATAAATGCAAGGTCAGTTTGGAATTTTCCCTCATTGAACTGTCAGGGAAGGCATCCTTATGGATTGTTTTGAATTGTTTTCATGTTTATATCATGTGCGATGGATGTGGTTTGCAGGTTGCAAGACAACTGCCTTCATTGTTCTTGTTACACCATGCATGCCACTCAGCATCATGGGTCAACTACTGAGAGCTGTCCTTCTGGGTACACCAATCCAAATGCAGAAGATGATCCTCATACAACACAACCATCCAAGAATCTTCTATTGAATTTAAACTTTGCTGTTTAACAGCCCAGATATTGTATAAGAGAAATCAAGCAATGATTATATTTCCAAACTGTTCTATACAAGGGAAATATATTGTTAAATTGACTGATGGTGGGGCTGATTATACTTTGCAAAACATGGCTGTGCTCCATTACCAAAATTTTATAACACATTGGATTTCAAATTAATCCAAGTATCCTGAAATACCTGCCTAAAAAATTCCTTATGATTCAACATTTGAATTGTATGCTTTGATTTGTACATGTAGAAACCATCTTTGGGTATGATCATTCAGCAATGTAACTTTTTTAGAGAAGCTGTGAGCTTACAAAGCAAGCATGCATTATGCTCAAAATTCCCATGCATCACCTCTCCAACTACACCATACATTTTTGTGGAATATTTGTTATAGATTAGGAAAGAATGTGATCAGACTTTTACCACTATGGTCCATAGCATGCAGTTGGTATGTTGTTTCCATACATCCCCTATTATTAGCACTATGTAATAGTATTTTACATTTGCTATAATTCATGAGAGAACACTTTCATATATACACTGTTAATGACAGTCTTTTACCACATGATTCACTGTATTATCCAGCCCCATGCCTTGTACATTCTATCCAAAGTGCACACTCAGTGGCCGTCACTTTCATCACAGAGTTGTGCAGTCATAAGCACAGTAAACTTTTGAACGTTTTCCTTTGTCCAAAAGAAAAAAATCCCATATCTCCTATTATTGACACTTAGAATTGGTATAGTACCTTCTTTGATATTGATGCAAGAATATTACAATAATGCTGTTAACTATAGTTCTTAAGTTATATTAATTGTATTTTCCCATGCATCACTATATTCTTACCATCGTGTAATAGTAATTTATATTTGTTCTAGTTCATAGAAGAACATTCTTGTATTTGTATTATTAACTACAATCCTCATCCACCTCCAGGATCACTATGTTTTTCAGTCCCTAGATTATTCTTCAGCTTTCTTTCAAATGACATTTACATCTTTAGACTACCCTTTCAGCTATAATCCTATTTATACACCAGCTGTGTGAGTATAGTTATACTCACTATAATGTTACCATCAACTTTATCCATTTCCATAATATTACAGTCAAGTTAATGGAAAATTCCACCTACATTAATCATCAGGACCTCTTCTCAAACCTCATCTTATCTCCTAGCAACCTATATAAATATACATTTTATTGGCATTTGTAAATGTACTTATTAAAATAT
The DNA here is from genome assembly GCA_029593785.1 of Cabassous unicinctus. Classification (NCBI taxonomy): domain Eukaryota; kingdom Metazoa; phylum Chordata; class Mammalia; order Cingulata; family Chlamyphoridae; genus Cabassous; species Cabassous unicinctus. The sequence goes on along the minus strand of JAQZBX010050703.1, from coordinate 10,169 downwards.
CCAAATGTTGTTTTTAGTATATTTCTCTCTAAGGAATAAAAAATGGGATAGAATTCTAGAAGACAATTTTATCAAAAATTTAATGTGCAAAAGTCAGTTTTGTTGATAAATTAAATTCCTTTAGAGTGAAATGATATATTAATTCCTTTCACCAATTTAGTTGTTTACAAAACATGGAGAGAAAAATAACCACCATATTGAGTTTTAACCTATTGAACTGTTCCCAGGAACAAGTCATGTTGACTTCCTCATCTACAATCTTCCCCTTATCTATGTAGTAGCCAGCACAGGAAACACCATCCTGGTCATCTTCCTCTTTCCTGATCCCCAGCTTCACAGCACCATGTAATTCCTGCTTAGCCAGGTCTCCCTCATGGACATCTCCTTCATCTCCTCTCCATGACTGTACCCAAGATGCTAAACCAATTTTTGTCAGGTACATCAGACATTTCATAAATTGTCTGTGGGACTCAAGTTTATTTCCCTTTTGTCCTTGCAGGCAGTGAATGTTTTCTGCTCAATTTAATGGTCTATGACTGGTGTGTGGTGATTTGTAGCCCTTTGAAGTATGTGTCATTATAAATTCTGAAATTTGCCTGCATATGACCATCGCATCCTGGACTTGGGTAGTGATGCCTTAAGGGTTAATAATATTTACATCAGGCATATTCCCAGATGTGGCTCAAGTGAAGTCCACCACTTCTGTGAATTACAGGAAATCCTCCAGCTCTCATATGAGAATACTTCATCATAGGAGAAAGTATTGTTAGTAATGGGAATTTATATTCCTTATATCCTTTGGTCTCATCCTCGCCTCAAATACTCCCATATTTCTTAGTGTTCTCCATGTAAATTCTTCTAAGGGAAGAAACAACACTGCCACTACTGATGGTGGTGTTTGTCTACTTTGGTCCAACCATGTTTATATATATGATTCCCAGTGTTTTGCAAACCTCAGGGTAGGATAAGGGATTCTCTGTATTCTAAGCCATTCTTACATCCATGTTGAAACCCATCGTGTATAGTTTAAGAAGCAATGCTGTAGGACAGGCTCTGAGGAAAGTTCTGTGAAAGGCATAATCATAAATTAGCAGGATAATATTTGGAAATGATGAAAATTTAATGATTCAGAAGATAATTTCCAGGTATTGTATTTGTGCCAATTTTATACAGTGAACATGTGCCTTAAGTAATCAACTTTAATGGTGACTGTACATTATACAATAACACATTATGAAAATATCTATTACCTTTTAAAATATTTAATTAGATAAATATAAATCTGGCCTATATTTAGCCATTTAATGGTTTTTATCTACTTAAGGTGACATTTTCTCTATAAATTTAAATTATCTACCATTAATTATATATAAAATCATCCAAGTATAGTAGGTTAATGATGCATTTCTATACTTACTTGAGATTTCTTTCAATTGGAGTCCTCATAATTATCTACTTTCATACTATTAGAAGTTTACCATGAGCTAGATTTTAATATAATCTAATATGAGTAGAAAACAGAGAAAATGGGCTTTGGATAGTGTTTGTATTAAAACTTCAAACATTGATGCTTTTATTCCACAATTGGATTATTCAAATATACTAATTTTAGAAGAAACAATACGGAACCTTCAATTTAGATCTTCTCCCATCTTTGGTAAAATATCCCATAATATTCTAAATGCAATCTGTATTTCAATTTTGTACTCTAAGTCAATAGTTTTGAATGGCAAAGGCAGCTGTCAATTTAGACTTCTTAGATGAATTTAGGGAATCATTTTCCAATTTTTACAGATGGCACTTCTAACAGGAACATGGTTAACATTGACCAGTTAACCTAATTTATTTTTTATTATAGAACACCTCACATCACATATTTTAATTTGGATATCTGGATTTAACCTCTTTGTACAACAAACACCAAAATGATTCTTTCTGCCAATTATTCCTTGAAATTATTTTACTAGCAATGGCATTAAATAATGGTGAATTAATTAAAGAGGAAGTAACAGTCTATACTTCCATTTGAGTTATTTTAAATTTTTTTTTATTTTTAAAGAAGCTTTAGATTACATAAATATTACAAAACATGTACAGGATTCCAATATTCCTCACCTCTTCCCACTCCCACACTTTCCCACATAAACAAACTCTTTCATTACTGTGGTGCATTTGTTACAATTGATGAACACATTTTGAAGCATTTCTACTAACCATAGACTATAGTTTATCTTATACTTAACACTCTGCCCCACAGAATTTTAAATATTATAACAAAATATATAATGGCCTATATCTATCATTGCTATGTCATGCAGGAAAATTCCAAGGTACCCAAAATTCCGCAAGCTACATTTATTCTTCCCCCTCCCTCCCCTCAGAACTTCTTGTGGCCACTGCCTTAAAATCAATGATAAAAGCCCTTCCCTTTCTAGAATAATAATAAGTTTATAATATAATAAGTCTACATTAGTCCATTTTTCATTCCCCAATCTTGAGGATTTTGGAATGGTGATGACCACTTTGTTCTAATTTAGAGAGCAGATGGATGGAGCTATCTTACTTGCAGTAACAGACACTGTCTGTTCTTTAGGATCATCATTGCCCATCATTATGCCCTTGTTAGCCGTCCTGGGTGAGGCAAATGACCTAGAAAATAGGTGTTGCAACTCTGCTTAGATTTAGGGCTCAACCAGCATATGAACAGACCAAAGATTTAAGTCTCTGGGACATATATTTAGCAAGTATAGTGTTAATTATAGATTCAAGTAAAAGGGGCAGAGAATAAATGAGTCTAACTTTGTTACATTGTGGAGAATACATTCCAAAGTAAGGCACACCAACAGGATGCCAAATTCTTGAGCTTGTCTGTCCTGCCTGTAGTGTCTAGATGTCTCTAGAGTCCTCAAGATCCCCAGTGTTTGAGGCACTGTTTATTGTGGAATCAGTGAGATCCTACTGAGATGTGCATAAGCGTAACCTCTGAAATGACCTCTCAACTCACTTTGAAATCTCTTAGCCATAAAAACTCAATTGTATTTGATATTTCCTCCTTTTGGTCAAGGTCTTTTTCCAGATGCATTGCTTGTTGGTGCTTGGTAGTAATCACTCAATGCCATGGAGGATTGTCCCCAGGAGTCATGATCCAAGCCAGGCTGAATGTAATGCATTTATATGCTGAGTTTGGCTTACAGAGAGGTCACATTTGAGCAACAAGGAGGCTCCCAGGAAGTAATTCTAAGGCAATATATAATACTAGTCTAAGTTTCAATTTCACAAGAAAAGGTTCATAAGTACAATCATCAATATCAAGGGCCTGGTGTAATAGTCTGCCTTTCTTCAATAGGCACTGCCCATGTACTTGGGGGATTCTTACCATTCTCTCAGAGAATGTAGCAGTACTCCCCAGGATAGGATTTCAATATTCTTTTCATTATTGTGTAGGTCTCTAACCACTGAGTCAATGTCCCTTGTACACATCAACATATTCATGTGCCTTAGATTCATGCTCCAGGTGCACAACTCCCCACACATCCCCCATACTCAACATCCTCTACCAGTGATCCTCTCCTACCACAGTTGTGATCCTCCTGTGATTCATATCCTCTCCAAAAATAAAGCCAAAAAGTATACAAATAAAATAAATAAATAAAATAATAACAATAATAATTAAAAAAAAACAAACAGGCCATTGTATATTTTCTTATAACTTACAAAATTGTGTGGGACAAAGTGAAAATTGTAATGTAAACTATAGTCCATTGTTATTAGCAATGCTTCAATATAAGTTTATCAGTTTTAACAAATAATGAAAGAAGTTGTTAATGTGGGAAAGTATGATACTGGGAGAGCATTGGTCATATGGGAATCCCATATATTTTTAATATAATATTTATGTAATCTAAAACTTCTTTAAAAATAAAAAAAATTATGTAAAAAATAAAAAATTAATAAAATAAAGAATAAATTACAAAATAAAAACATTTAAAATATTGGAAATAAATTAAATTTTTTAATAAATTGTATCTTTCCTCACTTTAATATCTGTTATCTCACATGTACAAGTACAATTTCTTCCATATGTTCCCCGGTGTCTCATTTTTTTTTTCACTTTATCTTCAAGTGTTAAACATGGGTGTAATAACATTACTGATAAAAATTAAACAGCATATCATTCAAACTGGAATATATCATAACATATGAAAATATGCCAATTATCTTTCTTTTCATTATATGAAGCAGAACAAATATACAAAATGTATTATGAGATTCCCCTGATGAACATGAGGTAAGAGCTGGGCATGTCAGCTTCCAGGTAATCTCACCATTGTGCTACCATGCCATTTTCCCCAATGAGTCTCTCAGGTCAAACAGTAACCTGGGGATGCCATTCTTGTAAGCCCATGGAAAACAGAGACTGTGCCTACTTCAGTAACTATGGGGACCAGCTTGTCATAACAACAGAAATTACTGTCAGCCATTCAGAAAGTAGAAAAGAGATATAAAGTAGTATGTTTTGTAGATGTTTTTATGCAAACAAGGGAAATGCATTGAAATTAGAATGGTGAGAGAGTGATTAATAACATTTTATTTAAAAAACATTGCTTTTATGTATTGTTCATGCAAACACTGATTCAGGTGGCTGGGGAGATGAGTACAAGGAGCAAGTCTTTAACATAACTGGGAATGTGAGCAACAGAGTACATCCAAATTTTTATATAACATAGAACATGTTCACATAGCAGGATACACTAAGAAAATAAACAAGTTTGTGCTCATCCTCAGATTGATGGAGTACATTGTCTGTTTATGCAGGGCAATCGACAGGACCTACTTAAAATTGAAATTCTTCTAACAAATCATCATATATCTGCTTACTAAAATGCCATATTTTTAAAAAAATGTTTGCCTTGATTGAAGAATGCAGAAACATGTTATTGTTTATCATAAAAGATAACCTTATTGTTATCCTTGTGTTAATGTTAAAGTCAAATTTATTTATGTTAAAGTCAAATTTATGCAGTGAGTTTCCTCCCAGTCTTCCACTCTCATGTGAGGACATGTCAACTTATGACAAACTAGTATTTGTAACTGGAATCATATTGATCCTTACCCTCTTTTGACTCCTTCTATCCTCTTACATTTTTATCTTCCTCAGTGTTCTGCATTTAAATTCTACCAAGGCAAAGTATAAAGCTCTAGTGACCTACTCTTCCCAACTTATAGTTGTGGTTCTCTACTTTGGTCCAACCATGTCCATCCACTTGGTTCACAGAGCTTTTCACACTTCAGAGCAAGGTGAGGGTCTCTCTGTATTCTATACTGTCCTTGCCCCTATGATGAACCCCCTCAAATATATCCTAAGGAACAAGGAGGTGAGAGAGGCTCAAAGGAAAGTTCTTGGTAAAGTCAAATTATACAGTAAAATAGTCATTTTGGGGGGTTGCTGATTAATTAAGGATTATATTATCAATTACCAGCCATCAAATTTATACTTTTTTTGAGTTTATTAACTTACAAATTATTAACATAGTCTATATATACATTATGAAAATCACCAGGATTTTTAAAATTATCTCATTGAATGGGGTGTAATTTTGTCCATGCTTCAAAAATATAGACACAACTTGTTACTTTTGTACTGTCTGACATTGAATATTAAATTTATAGTCAAACATTTATTATAAATCAACTTTATTTTACTTACTTAGCATCGGGTAAACATAAATTAAGTCCAACATGCCATGTCTATCTTATTCTTCTGCACCTCTTTTCCCTCTCTGCAAATGTCTTTAATATTTAGGTATACTTCAACCCCAGTAAAATTTGATTCATCTGGAAAATAAAGTGTCCCATTCAAATGACTTCTGAGGTATGTCAGCAATGCGTTTGAATGAAATCTGCATTCAACTTTAAAATGAACATTGACTATTTGCACTTTTGCTTAAATACAGTACATTATTCAAATATAACTGATTTATTTCAGGTTAGTTGATACTTTGGAATTGCAACCCAACAACATAAGTTCCATAGTAAAACTCCTGCCTTTCTCACTATGAAAAAAATCTCTTGCCCTTAAAAAGTTGGAGAATAGTATTTTCAGAATGTGAAGAAGATATTTGATGGAATAGCCAAGATTTTAACTTGAATTCCTTTTTGATTCTCTAAGTTATATATTTCTTAGAAATTGAATAAAATCAGTATTACTAATGTATCTTTTTTCACATCCAAGACATATAGAATATTTATTTATTTTTCTCAATTGCCAAATTCTCCCTTGAAATTATTTTAATAACCATGCCTGTGACAAATGAAAATTGAATCATAGAGCATAAAATATTGGTATTTCCTCTTTAAAAGATATCCAGTGTGAATGCATAAAATTATAGTTGACTATTCTCCAATTAAACCTTTATACTATATAGCTAAAGTATAATAAATTTCAGTTCAATGGCCTGCGACCATAAAGATATGTGGGTAAAATCATGCCAATCCACTAGGTAGATTGGATACAATTTATTATTTAAATGTATCGCTAAAGAATGAAATATTAACTAATTAATAATTTAAATTAAGTTAATTTCAGATAATCACTTGAAAGTGTGTGAAAATTTTGTTCAAATAGTATTGTTCTTTCAATTGCCATATATCCGTGTGTGGAGTCTGCCTCAAAGCAGATCCTGCTTCAAACACAAATACTCAGAAGCTTATTTGTGATATAAGTTCAGGGAGTAGGTGAGAAGGATTGAGAAAGGAAAATAGGGAGGGAATAATATCTGCTGTAAGAATGTCTTTTCCAGGTCATTTCTGTGAGCTGATCTCACAAGGAATTTCTGTGGAACAAAGAGAATTCCTCATTAATACATAGGGATAGTATTTATCTATTTCTCTGTAGGTCCCAAGATCTGCTCTTTGGTTTGCTATTCCAAAGTATTAACTAACATGAATTAAACTTTCATTTCATTTTTCTCTAATTAAAGTTTTCTACAAGACATATAACATCTAGCTCCCAACATTCAATCTATATATTTGTGCCTAATGGATATGAGCTCATATCTTAGGTGGCACAGTAAAACCCCAGAGTTGGAAAGTAAACCATGAGCAGTGAACACTCAAGATGAAATAAGTTTAGGGGAAAATAAATGAAGTTTGCAAGGAAAACTTCTTTGAACCAAGGCAGGATTTTAAGGAGAGGTTTAGATGGTGTGAGTTACATCATTGGTGATATATGATAACTTCCTTTCTGCACTGCTCAGATCTGTTAGTACCATCCATAAACTCTAATTTGCCATCCTATAACACAGAGAATGCCCGGCCACAAATATACCAAAAAAAAATAACATGAGAAAGTAAAAGTGACATTGCTTCACTGATGCTGCACTTGAACCCATGACCCTCATTTATCTTCTTCATCTTCCCCCTCAAAACCCCACTATTAGATTTCTCACACTATTGTCCAGAATGTCTGCTGGTCCAAGGTTATTACTGCATTCTCTGTCTAATGGTCTATCAGCATGAGAAGTCCTAAAAGACAAGACAGATGTCACAATTCATTTCTGTGTGACCCTTTCTATAACCATTGAAGGCTAGAGAAAGTAACCATAGCCATAGAAAAAGCAAGGGGCAAGAAACAAAATTTACACAATTCAGACATTGGACATAATTGTAAGAGTGGCCAGTTCTAATTTTACCTCTTGTTACCCAGTCTCTCTTATTTTAACTATCAGAGACATAAGATGATGAATGATGAGCGACTCAGCAAATATATTGCCTCATGGACGGAAACACTCCAATGCTGAATGGTATTGTATCTAGATGAAACCTTTGGCAGATGAATTCTCATCCCAGTTAGTCAATTGCTTCCATGTGATGGGGCATGTGGTAGCATATGGGTTCCATGGTCATGAGACTTTTGTTCCCCTTTATCACCATTGCATGTCACGTATCCAGTGTTGTAATATATCGGATCCTGAATTGGTAAATCAGATTTCCTGTTAAGTTGCACAGATAGGGTGCTGACAGAGAAACTGAAAGAAGGAAAGGAAAATCCAAATCAGGATTAATTTTCAGTGCTTGTAGAGATAAATATTATTTTGCCCTCCCTTGAGTCTATAGCCAATCTTTTACACCAGATAGCCTTGGTTTGATTTTATCACTCTTCCTCACAATTTCCCAGATCTCATGCTATTTCTCTCCTCATGGAAAGCAAGAAACCAATGACTTTGCAATGCTCTTTCCAATAAGATAATTTCCCCTCATGAATTCTTCATGGCCATCCTTGGGTAGATATGTAGTGCATCTCCTTTATTCTTTTGCTTCCCATCAATGAACCATGTCTCACCCTCTGACCTTTAAGTGCCCAATCCCAGATGCATTCATATTTCAATGAATGCCTACAGTGTATGCCTAAATATAGGACTATGAGTTTGACAGCACAAAGCACCTAAAGGATAATGCATATGTTCACTGCATGGTCAATGATCACCCCCATTGATCATCCCTCTCATGCTGAAGTAGAAGTCAAAGATCATCATTTCTAATAAAAGAGTTTCTCTCCCAAAGATGGCATGGCTCTGATCCAGAACTAAGGAGTGTATACTCTGACTCTCCTATTGGAACTCGGCAGGCTCCATTCTGTATCAGCATCTGTCCTGGATACCGCCAGCATCTAATATCTGATATAGTCTATGTCCTAATTAGCACGGCATTTTTCAAGGTACCGTGTACATTTTAAAAAACCCTCTGTTGTGCTAGGCACTAGAAGGAAAGTGTAGCTTTTCAAGGTCCCTGAGAAATGAGCTTTTGACTATTATTCCATTTGTGGACTGTTCAGCCTCTAAACTCAAAGGGAGCCCATTAGTTGTATCTCATTTTCCTATGGGTAAGATGTTCAAGGGACACAATGTGTCATTTAACTTAGAGTGTTTTTCCAGGATGCTCTATGCTTTTAGAATGTTAAAAGCTTTACCAGTATGGCTGTTACCTGAGCCTTTGTAGTATTTCACTCCAACCCATTTTTGAAAACTATATGTCTTACCAAGGCATCCAGAAGCCTTGATTTAACTTGTTGATGAGGTCCAATTAGGGTTGCCACATCACTAGTGCAAATATCGTGAGGCTCTGTGGGAATGCAAGATGATCTATGTCCCTACAGATTATATTGTTTTAAAAAGTCCTTAATAAGTAATATATTTTGTATCAAAAAAGTGTTTCTAACATTTGCCATAAAGAAAAACTGGTTTTGATCATCTTTATTGTTAAAGATTATAAGGATGTCATTCACTATACTAATTTTATTCAAAAGATCATGTATATTCCAGTAATGTTAGCACATGCAGTATAGCAGTTGCAAGTGAGCAAATTCTTTGTTAGATTGATGGAAATCCAGCAACTTAAATCAAAATTTCTCTTCTTCATTACAGGCCAAACATATACATTAAATGAGGTAATAATTAAAAATAAAGTCTCTCCATCCATAAGTTTCCAGTGGTGGTTTTAATCATTGTAATTTCCCCCTGAAAACAGGAGAGCTTTTTTATGCTCTATTCATATTGATCAATTCCAAGGGCTACAACTTTGCTTTTACTACCCCAATGAGACATATTCCACAGTCATGGAATAGCAGGTAGATCTAGACCAGTGGCTAAATGAATTTATCCTGACTTGAGTTTCTTAAGTTTAGCCCTACTGAGCAATGGGGTTAGGGCAGGACTCCACCTATTATCTGATTTCCATCACCCCTTCATTAGTAAGGAAATCACGATCACTTTTCAAATTTCAGTGTCAAATCAACTTGAACTTCCATATACACAGTAGATGTCATATCTCTGCATTTCCTTTCCCAATGTATTGTTATTTTGATAGCTTGCATTATCTATTTTATTTATTTACTTTAAAAAATCAATTTTATTGATACATATTAATAACATATACAATTCATCCAAAGTATACAAACAATGGTATTCAGTATAATCACGTAGATGTGTATTCATAACTTCAAGAATTATTAGAACATTTTCATTGTTTCAATAATAATATTAATAAACAAAAAGACAAACAAGAAAATTCTTCACCTCTCAATCTCTCTGTTTCCCCTGCTGTACATAGCTGCTTTTTCTGGCTATTCTTGCACAATTATTTATTTCTTTATTAAGCAGTTTTATTGAGAT
>JAQZBX010050702.1:8110-19681 GCA_029593785.1 Cabassous unicinctus | reverse complement strand
GGAGAGCCAAGACAAGACGTGCCAAAAAACCAGGAACTAAGGTGGTGCAGGCGGTAGGATGCCTCTCTCCCATATTGGAGGTTCCCAGGATCGAATCCCAGTGAAGACAGGAGGAGAAGGATGAGAAGAGAGGGCAGGAAACAGACACAGAGAATTGCCCAGCGAATGGACACAAAAGCAGCAAAAACGGGGGGGTCGGGGGGTGGAGGGGTTAAAATGGATAAAAGTAAGTAAGTAAATAAATAAATAAATAAGAAATGTCTGTTAGACATTTAAGTGGAGAGGATAAATAAGCAGCTGGATATACCAATCTAGAATACAGGTCTGGAGTGGAGATACAACTTTGAGAGTCCTAAGCATATAAATAACACTTAAAAGTCATGAAACTGAGTAAGATTACCACTGAATTTAGTAATGTAGTCGCTGGTGATCTTGACAAGAGTGCAAGCAGTGGTGCAGTTTCCTGCTTGCACTGGTCTCAAGAAAAAAATTGGAAGAAAGAAATCAGAGACAAGTGTAAATGAGTCTTCTGGAGATTTTTGTTTTCAAGGGGAATAGAGAAATGGTGCCATCGCTCTAAGGAGAGGTGGGATCAAGAGAAAAAAATCCAAATGGAAGAAATAACAGCATGCTTGAATGTTAACGGTAATAATACACTAGAGGAAATAACTGATGATGCAGGAAAGACAGGGAAGAATAACAGTTACACCCTTGAAAAGGCCAAAGGGGATGCAGAACGCAACCCAAGCAAAAATGGGGGATTTATCTTAGATAGAAGTTTGCATGCGTAATCCACAGAAACAGGAGAGAAAAGAGGGCATCTGTGTAAAATAACGTTAAGTAGATAGACACCAAATTGGGAGCTTGTGGAAATTCTCTTCTGATTGCTTTGATTTTGTCAGTGAAACAGGAAGTGAAGTCATCAGCTAAGAGTGAGAATGGGGGAGAAGTGCGTTAAAGGTCTGAGGAGAGATAACTGTTAAACAATCATTTAGGAGAGCGTGGATAAACCAAGCTATACTATGATTTTCTAGCACCATTAAGGGGCCTTCTGAGAATCATGGTCATTACTTTAAATAAACACTGACCAGCATGAGTTTGTCTCCACCCACATTTAGCTGGGAGGCAAAGAATAGACAGAGAGCTGGATTTAACCAGTGTAGGAATTTTTGTCAAGAAAGAAAACTGGAGAGAGAAGAGAACAAGAGAGTTGAGACTATATGCAAGAAAGTGATTAAAGTGACTGAACATGAAATTTAACTCTCACAGAAGGAAAAGAGGACACGAAAGAGGTAAGGATAATGAAAAGGTAGTAGAAACGATGGCCTGAAGGACCAAGTAAGGTTGAAGGACTATTGGAGTTAGTATAGTAACAGAAATTAGCTAGAAAGATAAGAGATGGTGATGATAAAAAAAAATGGGAAACTAGAAATTGAGATTTTAGTGCTGTTGCCATTATTAATAAATGATAAGACCCTGGGAGGATATAGCTGAGGTAGGAAAAGATCTTTGGAGGGGAGAAATTTAAGGAACTGAGAGGCCAAGGTGTTGAATGAATCATTTACAAAGACATTAAAATCACTATGAATTAAGGCAGAAGTAGTGCAGAGAGTGCAATTATAAACCAGGAACTAAAATCATCAGGAAATGAGGACAGTGACCTGGATATAGGTAGATGACTTCATTAAGTAGGTGGAGTTTGTGATAAAATCTTTCGGCAAGAAAATCAAAGTTAAAGGTTTTTAGGGAGTAGGGTAGGGAGAAAGGTCTGGAAGTGGAAATGAGGAACAATAATAAAAGTCCAGTGGGTAGTATGAAGGCAGCCAGAGAAAAACAATTAACACTGAGAAGGCTGTAAAGAAACAAACTCATCAGGGAAGATGGGTTTCAGTTAGAGCAAGATGGTGAAGGGAACCAAAAACAGACTGAGGAGGTGCAGATGTAGCTCAAGCAGTTGGTGCCTGCTTTCTACATGGGAGGTCCAGGGTTCGGTTCCCAGTGCCTCCCAAAAATAAAACAACAAGCAAAACAAATGAAAAAACCAACTCAGGGGAGCCAATGTGGCTCAGTGGTTGAGTACGGGCTTCCCACATATGAGGTCCCAGGTTCAATCCCTGGACCCAGTACCTCAAAAAAAAAAAAAAAAAAGAGGCTCACAATAGAGAAAATTTTGCTAATGATGAATTAGTTTCAGAGGGCATAGCACAAAGGTTTTAGGCATTGTATTTGGAAAAGGATAAAGACAGAATATGGGTTACACAGAAACTAGGGAGATTTTAGCCTGGGATTCTTGGACTCCTTGTGATGACTGGTATAAACAGAGGGAAAAGGCATAATGAAATTAGTCCCCACTGAATCAAAGCAAATAGTAATGGCAAGGCTGAGAGTGTTGGAAAGTAGGGAAGAGTAGATGTCTAAGACTCTCTCTTAACCCTGCAGGTGCAGGCAAGGAAGCCCAAGGAATGGTGATCTTAACCAATCATCAAACATGAAGAACTCATTCTTGACCCCTCCACAAGAGGGGCCCATCTTACTAAGAGCACAGTTTTATTCCAGGGCCATTAGTGTTACTCAGGACTAATATTAGTTATGTGTTAATTAACAAAAAAATACTTACCCTTACTACCTGCAATACACTGACATTTTCTATTCTATTTCAATTTTTTTTAATGCTAGCTATAATCCAATCAATTAACTTCACAGCCCACTAATGGTTTATGACTCACAGTGTTAAAAAACACTGTATTAGGCAATTACCTATAGCTTCACAATCTACCAGGAAATCCTGAAGTCCTGAAAATTTGTTAAATATATAAAGTACTTTTGAAATCGACCTGTGCAACCTCTACAGAATTAACATGCAAACAGATAAATCATATATATATACACATATACACAGGGAAGTTATTTTTACCTTTCCACGTTTCATTATTTTACTTTGAATTATTTGGTTTATTCCCCCAAAAAAATGCTATTTGATCAAATCATTGCTGTTGTCCTTTTGCCATGCCACTGTCCAAAGAATTTCCACTAAATTTTTCTCCTCAAACCACCTATAGCATGATTAAACAAAACAGATACTGTCTTTAAGTCACTTATTCCTGCAATCATTCCATGAACATTTATTTGATGCCTATTATGCCAGGCATTTGGATATATGACAGTGAAAGACATAGATACGGTTCCTCCACTTATGGTGCTATGATGGAGAATGCTGGGATGGCAGATAAATTAGATAGAAAAACTTGTTAGAGAAGGTAACATTTAAGGTGACACTTGAAGGTTGAAAAGAGCCATGATGAGAATATTGGAGTAAAGCATTCCAGGCAGTTGAAAAGGATCTATCAGGTAAAGAGGTAAAAGTCTGAGCCATTAGAAGAATTAAAAGAAGATTTCTATGGCTATACCATGGAAAGTGAGGTTGAGAAAGGCTCAAGATGAGGTTGTAGCAATACACAGGAGGCAAATAATACAATGCCTTGTAAACCATGGCAATTAGTTTGAATTTCATTCAAAATACAATATATAAAAAGCAATGTTTTAACAGGAGAGTGATGTAATTCAATTTATGTTTTAAAAAGATCACTCTGGCTGTTGTGGAGGATGAACTGGAAGAACCAAAGAAAAGAAGCTCGGAAAACAATAATGAAGCTGTTAAATTGGTCCTGGCAAGAGATGCCAATGGCCTATATGAGGCAGTTGCAATAAAAATACTGAAAAGTGGCCATGGTTGAGATATATTTTGGAGATAGAATGTATGGGGCTTACCAAAGGATTAGGTGTTATGAGAAATGGGAAAATACTGATGCTAACATTTTTGGCTTTAGCAGTTGCTAGATAATGCTGCCATTTATTAGGGAAGACTGGTAGACAAATGACATAAGAGGGAAAATAAAGGGTTTCTTCCATTTTAAATGTTATGTTTGAGAGGCCAATAAAACATGCAAGTACATAAGTCAATGTGCAATTTGGATATATGGATTCAAAGAAGTATGGGCTGGAAAAATATATTGGGGAGCAATCAGAATATTCATGGCATAAGGAAGAGCAAAATCACCTAGGGAAGGGAGTGCACAGAAATATGAAACTGAAAGTATTATTTGTAATAAAAACTATGTTTGAATGTTAGAATAAATAACTTCAAGAATGTTTTCTAAATGCTTTTCTCTTCACAAATTACTAAAAAATGTCATATAAAACTGATCATACCCACAAGTTTCTCAATAAATGAATGAATAAATAATACAGCTATGTAAGAATTAATTCATTGTGCTGTTTTATTTCTGTCAAGGTTGTTGATTTACTCAGTCAGCACTTTTTGTTGTTAATCCATGTATCAGAAGAGTTATATAGCCCCAGGGACAGCAAACTATGGCCCATGGGACAAATCTAGCCTGTTACCTGTTTCTGTACAGACTCTGAGTTAAGAATGGCTTTTATATTTTAAATCTTTGGGGAAAAAAATCAAAAGAAGAATGATATTCCATGACATGAAATTACATGAAATTCAAAAATAAACTTTTGGGGTGGATGTGGCTCAAATGGTTGGGCGTCTGTCTGCCAGATGGAGGGACCTGGATTCGATACCCAGGACCTCCCGGTAAAATAAAAAAAAAAAAAAAATATATATATATAGAAGGTGCATGGGCTGCCAGGCTCTGTGTGCCTGTGAGCCGCCAGGTCCCGGGAGCCATGCAGCAAGATGATGACGTAACAGGAGAGAGACGCAGGGGAGAGACATGACGAGATGCTCCGAAAGCTCTGAAAAAACAGGAACCGAGGTGGCACAGGTGGCAGAACACCTCTCTCTCCTATATCGGAGGTCTCCAGGATTGAATCCTGGTGAAGACTGGAGGAGAAGGAGGAGAAGAGATGGCAGGAAACAGACACAGAGAATTGCCCAGCGAATGGACACAAAACAGCAAATGGGGAAGGTGGGGTTTAAAATGGATAGATTAAATAAATCTTTAATAAATAAATAAATAAACTTTTATTGGAACACAGTCATGCTCATTCTTTCATTTATTATCTGTGGCTGCTTTTACGCAGCAACGGCAGAATTAAGTAGTTGGAACAGAAACTGTATGGTATGGAAAGCCTAAAATATTTACTACCTGGCCCTGTAAGAAAAAATTTCCTGATCCCTAATACAGCATGTCACTAACTTCACTCTAATCTAATCTTGGAAATATTCTATCAACTTGAAATTCCTGTAAATATTTTATTGAAATACACAGAACATCTCCGTATATTAAATGAACTCACATGTAAATATAAGTACAATGTTTCTCAGGCTACTGAAATACTGACTCAGTAAACTAGTGTGAAAAGATTTGATAATTATTTCAAACTCAAAGATAAAGCTTTAGAATTAACTCATTTCTTTCCCCCTTCCCTCTCTCTGTTAGAAAAAAGAAAACATATATGATGTATTTCCTACCTGAAAGTGTTGCTGGGCCCCCAAGAATAGCAACTATTACCTTAAAATTGCAACACTTTGTGCAAATTCTTAAAATATAATTCATTCCATGCACCTGCCACTATCCACATAAGCAAAAATATTCTTACCCTTTAAATTTTGCAAGTTTTAAAAATTTCCTATTATTATCTTTGTCCCATAATCAATACTTGGCATAAATGTACACAATGTGTATCACTTCTTACAGGCCAATAAGTAAATGTTCAGTAAATTATTATTCCTGGGCCCTCAATGACACCCTAAGAGGTTTGAGAAAAAGGCAAAAGCTCTCAAAAAAGTGCCAAACTACTCCTATAAAATAATTAGAAATAGGAAAAACATCATATAGTGTTTTGTTTTGTTAAGATTTATTTATTTATTTATGTATCCCCCCCTTGCTACTTGTGCTGCTGTGTCCATTCGCTGCGTGTCTTCTCTGTGTCTGCTTATCTCCCCCTTGCTGTGAGGTCTTGCTGCATCAGCCCATGGCGCCGTGCGGGCCGGCCTGCCCTCACAAGGAGGCCCGGGGAAGCGAACCCGGGGCCTCCCATATGGTAAACGGGAGCTCTATCGATTGAGCCACACCCGCTTCCATAGTGTTTTAACTTACATGCCAAACTCCTAAAAGCTGTTGCTGTTTAACATAATACTGTAATTTGAAAATTCATTGTTTGCTGATTCTTAAAATTGTTACTATTACTAAATCTCATTTCTGTCATATGTAACAACATTAATTAAACCCAATTTTTATATCTGATTCAGTCAACTGCATTGCTTAATTTTCTTTCATTTCCAGGCAATTTAGAAACTCACACTGTCTTCCACGTCTCCAGTCTTCCAGCCTTTTAACAGCATTTTAGACACAGGTATCTGAAGTTCATTTTCTAGAATCTGTTTAATCTCTCCTGTATAAATAAGAAGAAACTAAATATTACTAATAAAATAACACAGTCATCATTTGTCCATATCCAGGGCTAGCATTAATATTTAGCATATAGTGCATAGTAAATAACATCTGCCTGATAAATTAATAAGAAAAATTTCAGTAGCCCAAACTTCCAATCTCCTGTATCAAACTTGTTGCCCTTTCAATATTAATTCTGATAAAAGAATCGCCAATTAATTAGCTAATTGATAGCAACACAATCTTTTTCAAACCAGTCAACTGATAATACATTGTGTGTATGTGCTCAGTATATGGTAGGAACAGTAGGTAAAGTAAAAAACAAAACAAAACAAACAAACAAAAAACAAAAAACTGAGTCATTATAGTATAGGGAAAACAGACTCTGGAAAGATTTGGGTTGGAGTCTTACCTTGGGCAAATCAAATAATTTGCTTATTCTTAGTTTCCACATCTATAAAACGGGAAATAATAATGCCTATCATCTACTTCTAGGGCACAAGGATGAAATGAGATAACATAAATGAAAGTAGCACAAAAATAAAGCCATATTTTTAAAAAGTATATAATCTGGAAGACTAAATTGTGTTGAAGAGAAAAGCAATAAAATTTCAGAAAAGAAAAAAAACTGCTTTGGATCAAATAGTCAGAGAAGGTTTTGTGAGAGAGAGGAACCCAGTGTAAAGTATAGCTAGGAACATGAAGAATAGCCAAATCAAAACAGGCCAAGGATTCAGTAAGACAAAGGCCAAAAGGTAAAAAGGCAAAAATGAACATGGTATAATGAAAAACAGTGAAGAATCATAATTTTGTCATGCTTAACAAATTCTTTTTCAGGAATCATGTACATTTACAATTTAATCAGCTGTTATCTGGCACTACACTGTATTAAGCAGACCACTGAATCAGAATGTACAAATCTTTCACTTATCTGCTACTGATACTAGACTATAATTTTAGATTAACACATAATCCATTCCATATGTAATAAGTGCAAGGATAAAGGAAAAACTGATTGTTGTGTATTAAAAATGGGAAAATAATCCCAGGATGATAAAGGAAAAGGGTAGGGAGTGGGGAGCTTATGCTACAAAAGTTCTGTGGAGACTCAGCTGCCTAAGTAATGCTGCAACCAAGCCATTCATTGCTTCGGTGACATTTTTAATTTCCTAAAGAAATTTCCTATCTAAGCACTTCGGATAGTGATTAACTCATCTTAAGAATAATTCTGGTTCAATATTATATTTGTGGAAGCACAAACATTATCATCCTTAGAGTTTAAAATGTCACTCCTGACAAGGGATTTTTCTATTTACAGAAATGGTAGAAAGAAATGTGTACCATACTTTTTATACCAAATACATCCAAATGCTGCCTTTTTATCTGTGGTTAAGGTTCCTATTTCTGAGCTTGTATTTGTCTTGAACTGTGCTTATGCTGTTGTATGCTCAGTATTTTCTTCTGAGGAACCCATCTCCACTTGAAACCTCCGTCTTTGACTCTTGAAGACACACTTAGCTTTCAGGACTTAAAAGAAGTTTCTTAATAGAAAAACAAAGATATTTTAACTTAAAACCCCAGTTTCTTTTTGCAGCATGTCTGGGCTACAAACAAGACAAGAAAACAAATAGACTTTTGTTCTATAGGCAGAGAGGAATCGAAAACAAAACCAAAACATGTCAGCAACTTGAGTTCCTCATGTTTTAAAATATATTCTCTATTGGCCTCAAATTCTTCTTCTATAAAATGAGGTGATAATTACAGTACCAACACTTCTTTGTGTTACTGCTTATATTAAATGGCATAAGGCATGGAAAATACTTTGCAAATTGTCCAGCACATACTAAGGAACTCAAAAAAATATTGCTAATTAAATGATATTATTAATATTAATGAGGTGATACACATGTTAAGTGTCTAGCGTAGTGCCTAGCTAAGACAGGTTCTCAATAAACAGTAGCTATTGTTTCTAGGACATCCAAGAGTTCCAAAGTCAGAATTCATATCTGGTTCTTCATGGCCCAAAGATCTTACCATGAGAGGGCACTGTAACTAGAGTATACCCTATTTTACTTAGAAAATTGTGAAGATTTTCAGATGTCATCAAGAACAGTTCATTGAATCCAGAGCACACATGATTTTTTAAAAAATTAACTTAATTGGATGTGGCAGTCTGAAGCTTTTGTGGACCCCAGAAAAACCTGTTCTTAAAGCTAACTCAGGGGAACGGATGTAGCTCAAGTGGTTGAGTGTCTGCTTCCCATGTACAAGGCTCCAGATTCAATTCCTGGCACTTCCTAAAAATAAAACAAACAAACAAATGAAAAAAACAACTTTCACTGGGGAGCAGATATAGCTCAGTGGTTGAACATCTGCTTCCCGTGTATGAGGTCCTGGCTTCAATCCCCGGCATCTCCTTAAAACAAACAAACAAACAAAACTAACCCATTCCTATGCATGTAAACCTATCATAGGTGGGACATTTTGACTAAATTAAGGGCATTTGCTTAGATTGT
The DNA here is from genome assembly GCA_029593785.1 of Cabassous unicinctus. Classification (NCBI taxonomy): domain Eukaryota; kingdom Metazoa; phylum Chordata; class Mammalia; order Cingulata; family Chlamyphoridae; genus Cabassous; species Cabassous unicinctus. Next base: position 10,803 of record JAQZBX010050702.1, on the reverse strand, counting down.
GGGACCCAGGGTGGGTCTTAATCATTCCTAGAGTCCTTTATAAACTGAGGAACAAAAAGCCACAGGACACAGAAAGAAGGCCACAGAGAAGAACCCAGAAGTTGAGAGATAAGGCCCCAGGAGCCAGAATCTGAAAGGGAGCCACTTTAGCCAGAAGCTAAAAGCAACAGGCCCAGAGGAAAGGGGAGAGACAAGCTGATACTGTCATTGTGCCTTGCCACATGCCTGATCACCAACAGCTGCAGCTGGGGGAAAAGGATCTCCTAATGATGCCTTGATTTGGACACTTGCATGGCCTCAGAACTGCAAGCTTTTAACCTAATAAATTCCCATTGTAAAAACCAACCCATTTCTGGTATACTGCTCTCAGCAGCTTTCAGCAAACTAAAACATTGGAATATGATTTACGTAAATAAAAATTCACTCAGGAGTTTTGAGTGACCAACACGACAATCAAGATAAAGAAAAATTTTCATATTATAAAAAGTTCGCTCAAACTCCTTTGAAACAAAACCCTATCACAAGACAACAGATATTACAGTGATGAAAGACATAATGTTAAAAACTTTTTAATTTTATATTTTTTATTTTTATATTATTTCAAATTTAAAATTTTTTTTCATATTTTACTCATTATTTTTAAAACCACATTATATCATTTTCCTATTAATTGTTTTCAGTTATTTTGTTGGCTTCAATTTTGAAGAAGTTTTGGATCACAGAAGGGTTACAACTGTGGCAGGGGAGAATCATTGGTGCAGGGTGTCAAAGATGGGGGATGCATAGGAGGAGGTTTACCTGGGGCATAGCTATAAGGCATATGAATATGTTCAAGTGTTCATGAGGGATTGTCACAGTGGCTGGAGATCCACACTATATCCAAAGAAATATCGAATTCCCATCCTGGAGAGCTTTGCCACATTCTCTAATGGGACAGTGAGAATCCCCTGAGTACAAGGGCAGTGACTACTGAAGGAAGGTGGACCATTGATGGGCCCTTGATTGTGCTGACTGTACTTATGAATCTTTACTTTTGAAACTGAAACTTAACAGAGTATTATAGGATACCTAAGTGTTACCTCCTGAGAGACTCCTTGTTGCTCAAATGTGGCCTCTCTCTAAGCCAAAACTCAGCATATAAATGCATTACCTTCCCTGCAGCATGGGATATGACTCCCGGAGATGAGCCTCTCTGGCATCGAGGGATTACTACCAAGAACCAACTAGCAATGCAACTGGAAAAAGACCTTGACCAAAAGGGGGAAGCGGTAAAGACAAATAGTTCATATGGCTAAGAGACTTCAAAGTGAGTCAGGAGGTCATTTCAGAAGTTAGCTTATGCATGTCTCAGCAGAAATTCATTGATTGCCAAAGTAAATATTACCTCAAATAGCGGGACTCCTGAGGGCTCTGGAGACATCCAGATACTACAGGCAGGGCAGACAGCTTGGAAGTTTGGCACCCTGCCACTGAGCCTTACTTTTGGAATTTACGCTCCCCAGTGTGAATTGGGGAGTTGGACTCAGTTGTGTTTTCCATACACATGGCTCTGCTGCCCCTCTATGTGAACCTATAGTTAGTACTAGAGCTGCATGTCCAAGAGACTTAAATCTTTGGGCTGCCTATGTGCCAGTTAGGCCCTGAATCTCAACAGACTTAAAACACCCACTCTCTAGTTCATTGGACTCACCCAGGACAACTAACAAGGAGATGATGACTGACAACGACCATCTCAAGGAACAGAGAGAGTCCACAACTGCAAGCAAGAAAGTCCCATCCATCTGCCCCATGGGATCTAAGCCCCCTCTCAGTTAGAGGTGGAGTGGGCATCACCATCACAGAATTCTCAGGATTGGGGAATGGACGATGGACTAGAATAGACTTACAGTTGTTCTACTGTATACTTGTTGTGATCCTAGCAATGGAAGAACTTTTATTATGGATGTGAAGGCAGTGGCCACTGGAGGTTCTGAGGGGTGGAAGAGGGAAAAATAGGGGTAATTTTTGGGACTTGGGAATTAACCTGAATCACATTGCAATGACAGATACAGGTCATTCTATATCTTGTAATAACTTGCAAAAATGTGTGGGAGAGAGTGTAAACTACAATGTAAACTATAATCATCGCTTAGTGGCAATGCTCCAAGATATGTTCACCAATTGTGGCAAATGTACCACACTAATGAAGGATGTTGTTGATGTGGGAAAATGTGGGAGGGCTAGGGAGTGGGGCATATGGGAATCCCTTGTATTTTGTGTGTAACAGTTATGTAATCTAAGTTTCTTTTAAAAAATAACAATAAAAAGCATATTTTAAAAAACAACAAAACCACGCTACCTTCACCCCAACCACTGATCCTCCTTCTCACCCTAAAGATGAGTTCCATTTGACCTCTTTTTCGTCTGGGTTCTTTTGCTCAGCATGATGCTTTTGAGATTCATCCATGTCACTGCATTTATCAATAATTAGTTCCTTTTCATTGCTGAGTGGTATTGCATTGTATGGTGTGGTAGACAGCTTCTGAAATGGATTCCAATGATCCCCACCTCCTAGTATTCATGGCCTTATGTAATCTCCTTCCCTCAAGAGTGGGCTTTAAGGGAGCGGATGTGGCTCAAGTGGTTGAGCGCCTGCTTCCTACAAGGGAGGTCCCAGGTTCAGTTCCAGGTGCCTCCTAAAAACAAACAAACAA
>JAQZBX010050701.1:0-19580 GCA_029593785.1 Cabassous unicinctus | reverse complement strand
TTTTAAAATATTTTTTAAAAATAGACAAACAACCCATTTAAAAAATGGGCAAGATACTTGAGTGCACACTTTTACAAAGAAAAAATAAAAATGTCTAAAACTCACATGTAAAGATGCTTAACCTCATTAGCTCTAAGGAAAATGCAAATAAAAAATACAATGAGTTATTCATCTTACACCTATTAGACTGGTTGCTTTTTTAAAAAAAACAGAAAACTTTCAAGGTGGGGAGGATATGTAGGAATGGGAACACTCATCCACTATTGGATGCAGCTATTTTGAAGGAAATTTCAGCAGCTCCTCAGTAAGCTAAATATAGAATTGCAATATGATCTGGCAATAGCACTGCTAGGTATATACCCCTGAAGAATTGAAAGCAGGCATATGAATAGATATGTACACACCAATGTTCCTAGTGGCATTATTCACTATTGCCAAAATTGGAAGGAACCCAAGTATCCATCAATAGATGAATGGATAAGCAAAATGTGGTATATAAATACAAAGGAATATTACTCAGATGTAAGAAGGAATGAAATATTGACACATGCGGTAACATGGATGAATCTCAAGGACCTTATGTTGAATGAAGTAAGCCAGTCACTAAAGAACAAATAGTGCATGATGTGACTGATATGGCCTAAGCAAATTGAGCAGACTCACAGATATAGTCTGGAAGACAGAGTACCAGGAGATAGAAAGAGAGTAGATAGTGATAAACTAATGCTCAGTCTGGGCAGAACCTATCATAAGTTGGAAGGGTATGGTTTGTCAGTGCATTGGGGTGATAGTGGTGCAGGTATGTGAGCGGGATCAAAGATGCTGCAGTGTGAGTGTGATCAGGGTTGGGGTGGTGGTTTGGGTTCTCCATGGAATGGGGTGAGATGCTGGAGGAAAGAACAGGTGAAATCTGGGGATTTGAAGGTATGATTTAAAGTACAGTTGTGAGAATGTTCTATTGGCAAAATGGCAGGGATGTTCATTGATGTAGGGTGTCAGTAGTGGTGGTATATGTGGGAAAGGGTGCACCTGGGGCATGCTTCTATGGAAAATGTATGTATTCATCTTGTCATAGGATGTTATCTCAGTGGATGAAGACCCACATAATAAACAGCAAAATATTAAACTCCCATCCTGGAGGGGCCTCCTTTGTTCTCAAATAAAGGGGAAAGAATATCTTGAGTACATAGGCAGTGCCTAATAAAAAGAAAATGAAGAATATACCAAACCCTCAATATTAATGCTATGAGTCTTATTCTTGTAAAATTGAAACTTGTCCTTATAATTACAATTGCCTGTAATTAACTCCTGATAACCTCCTTGTTACTCAAATGTGACCTCTGTCTAAGCCAAACTCAGCAAATAAAGGCACTACCTTCCCCACAGTGTGGTACTCCCAGGGATAAACATCCCTGGCACTGAGGGATTAATATAAAGCACTGAACAGCTATGCATTTAGAAACAGAACTTGATCAAAACTATCATCAAATAAAAAAGAGTTTTTAAGACTAAGATATTTCGAAATGAGTAAGTAGCTCATTCCAGAGGTTACAATTATGAAAGTCTCAGGAGATCTCAATAAACTACTATTGTGAAGAAAGCTAAAATAGTGGTGCTCCTAAGGGCTCTAGAACCATTCAGACACTATAGGAAAGGCACACAAGTTCTTGAAGTCAGTACCTTGTTGATGAGCCTTACTTTGGAATATATGACAACCTATTTCCCCAATGTAACAGAGTTAAACTTATTTATAATTTCCCTACTCATGATTCTTCAACTCCTTTTATTTGAGCTAGCACTACACCTGTTAAATATATGTTTCAGAGACTAATATCTTCGGCGTGTTCGTATGCTGGTTGAGCCCTGAATCTCAGAAGAGTTGCAATCAACACCTACTCTCCAGTTCATCAGACTCACCCAGGACAACTGACAAAAATGATGTTGAAGGACAACTACCATCCTCTAAAACAGAGAATATCTACAACTGCAAGCACCACAGTTCTTTCTATGTACTCCACAATCTCTAAGCACTATCTCAATCTGAGGCAGAATGGGCAGCACCATCTCAAAATTCCCACGTTTGTGGAATGAAGAATCATAACGGGGCAATGCAACCATGAATGAAGTAAACTTATTAATATTGTAGTAATTGAAGAACATGTAACATTGATATACAGATAGTGGTTACCAAAGGTTCTGAGGGGATGTGGAGGGAATAATATAATTGCCTATATTTTTCACTCAAATCATAGAACATTTTTAGGACTTTGGAATTAAGTGTAAACCACAGTGTAAACTATAGATCTTGGTTAGTAGCAAAGCTTCAATATTAGTTCATCAATTGTAACAAGTCTACCACATTATTGTTAAGATGTTATTAATAGGGGAAAACGTGGGAAGAGGGACAGGGTGAGGCATTTGGGAATCGCTTATATTTTTGATGTAAATTTTCTGTAATCTAAACCTCTTTAAAATATAGTTTATTATATTTAAAAAAGCTTTAATGAGAAGAGGATATTATATTAGGATAATTATATTAGGATAATGACTGTAACCCTGATGCAGAATATAGGTTATCATTGTGGAATGCAATGGTTTCCTGAGTGTTAATTATTTTCTATGTCTTTATCTAGGTTGCACTTACATAAGGGATTTTTAGAACAATTCATTAAACTGTACATTTATTTGTATTTTATGCTGTTTTCTGTATATTTATTTTATTTCACCTCCAATAGAGATGTATAAATAGAGAACCTGATAATCCTATAATAATCAGTAACTTGAATAATATATGATAATATTTCTACAAATAAAATCATGACCTTTACAGGAATGTACTACAAACAATTAAAGAATGCAGTAATTAAAATTTTAAGAAAAAATTTTCCTGGTAATAAAAAAGTAATTTTGCTAAATTATTTTTCATTTTTATGGCTTTATTGAAGTAGAATTGGCATATATTTAACTACAAATATGTAAAATGCACTATTGCATAGATTTTAATATGCATATACACCCATGAAAGCATCAAAAAATCAATATGCTGAACATATTCGTCAGTTGACAATTTTATTCACACTCCTTTGTATTTTTTCCCTTAACCCCATCCCACTCCCTGTAAGGCATACACTGAACTCATTTCTGTCTATATAAATTAGCTGATATTTTCTAGAGTTTTACATGTGAAATTATGTGGTATGAACTGTTTCATTATCTTTTGCTTGAAAATTATTTCTGATTAGTCCATACTGTTGTGTTTCAACAGTTCAATCCTTTCCCTTGCTGAGTAGAATTCCAATGCATGAATGCACCAATGAAATATTTTACCCATTGATTTTATAATTTGAGTTGTCCCCAGGTTTTTATTACTTCACATAAGCAGCTATAAATCTCCAATTATTTTTTTGAGGCAAATATAAATAAAAATTTTAAACATAATATTCCAATATTTGGTAAAAAAAGAGGTTTTTAGGTCTGAGAAGTGACCAGTGTCTGAAATACAATACAATGGAAGTAATATACTTGACATCAGAAAGGAAATTAAACTGCAATTTAATCATAGAATTAGTTCATATAAAGTAAGTTATTTAGTTATACCTCCCTATATTGGCTTTGCTAAATCTATGACAGTATTGAATTTGAAGGTTTTAAAGTTATAGCTATTATATGATTCCATTTATACTAATATTTGAAGTAAGTCCTAAAATAACACAATGTATTACATAGACAAATACATATAAAGAGATTCATAAAACACCTTAAGGAATGATACATAACAACTTTAAGATAGTGTTTCCCTCTGGTGAGGAATAATGGGAAGGGATTGTGAAGGAGATTTTAGCTGAAAATGTACTGATTTATTTGTTTAAAAATCAAGTTGCCATTTGTTTTTCTCCTTATGAACTTTATTATATTCAGAACCATAAATCCAAGTGCATTTTTATTGTTTATAAAATCATTATATATAGTTTATCCTTTTTGTGTATCACAACTGGACTTCAGAACACTCATCTCAAGACTATTTGATCATACTTTCCTATTGGTAAAAAGAAAATTAAGAATAGGCCGCTTTTTCTTTGTGTTTTTTTTTTTTTTACTTGGCTGTTTATTAATACATATGACCTTGTTCTACTGTGATTAATATATTAGGTACAATATAACGTAACCCACAATTTTCCCCTGGCTTCCCTATCTGTTCAGTATCCTTCTAGATGACTCAGAGCACCTTCCTGTTATATATATACACACACACTTATCCAAAGGAGCTGGCAGGAAGACATCTGCTCTCCTCTCGGATACAATTCATGAGGAGATTTTTCCTCACTTAATATCTCTGGGATGGGGGACTGGAGTCCTTCCCAGAGGCTGAGGTTTAATAACTCACAGTTAGTTGTTTTGGCTTCTTCATCTCTCTGACTTTCACAATCCTGGGAGTTGTGAAGCAGTATCCTGGTTTGCTATACTCCAAAGCAAGTCCCAAGGCAGCACCTGGCTCTTTCTGTGTTGTTTTAGTGAAAGTTGAACCTTATCTGCCTAACCCATCAGCCATGTTCCCTAAATTCTTCAATATAATGTATAAAAATGTTCAAATGATGAGACTTAAAAATAATTAAAAACACAAGTTCTTATATTTTCTACACCCCAAAGGACCTTCTAGTGCATCTCAGGCTATATTCACCAGTCTGTGGGGGCCATAACAAAAGAACAGCATCATTTCATGAAAGGATCAAGACAGACTTTAGCAATCAATTCAAAACCTATGCCTATGAATCTAGCAAGTTGCTTATTTAGAAAAAGGGTTCAGGGTTCTGGCCCTTAATCATATTTCCTATCAAACCCACCACACTGCATTCTCAGGGCAGCCTTCACATCCTTGTTCCTTAGACTATAGATGACAGGATTCAGGGTTGGGGACACCACTGTAGAGCACAGAAAGGAGAAGCTCCAGCATTGAGGGGGAATCTGATATTGGCTTGACATAGGCAATGCTGCCAGATATCATGAAGAGTGTTACAACCACAAGATGTGGGAGGGAAGTAGAAAATGTTTTTTATTTACTCTGCTTGGATGGAATCCTCATGATGGTAGAAAAAATATACACATAGGAGAGATTAATTGAAACAAAACAGGCTATTACAAGACATGTAATAAATGCTATGACTCCAATTTCAATGATAATTACTTTGGAATCTAAGAGACTTAAGAGGTGTGAGATATCACAGAAATATTGATGTACTATATTAGACCCACAAAGGGGTAATGAGAATGTTACAGCCACATGCATGAACCCAAAGATCATCCCACTGAGCCATGAAGTGGCCATCATCCTCTCACAGGCCTCTTGGTTCATGATAGCCACATAGTGCCAGCATTGGCAGATGGCCACATAGCGGTCACAGGACATCACAGAAAGGATGGCTACCTCAGTTGAGGCAAGAGCAATGAAAAAGAAGACTTGAAGAGCACACCCAAAAAAAGAAATGGAGGTATTGTGGTTTAAGGAATTAGCAATGCATCTGGAAACTGTGACAGAGATGTAGCAAAAATCTAAAAATGATAAATTTTTCAAAAAGAAGTATATTGGGGTTTGAAGGTGGCCATCTAGAGTGGTAAGCATGATGATTAGGAGATTCCCCATGAGAGCTGCCAGGTAAACCAGAAAAAATAGAGCAACATGTAAGGTTTGAACTTCCCAGGAGTCTGAAAATCCCATGAGGAGAAATTCAGTAACTTCGGTTCTGTTTAGATCATTTGTGGTTTTCCCCTTTCTTCCTATGGAGAAAGCAGAGTAGAAAGGATTAGATATAAATATGTTGAATGTCACTACTTAAATTGATATGTCTAAAGCAACTGAATTTGTGAATATTAGATGAAAGTCACTCATACACATATGTCTATACTCTCTTTGTAAACCTGAATCTTAATGATATAATATAGTGTTTTATTCATAGCGTATTCTTAATAAATGTATCCTGCCTTCAAAGATGTATGGAATATATTGCCTTCTCTGCCATGGATGCAAGAATATTACAATGTATCAATGCTTAGGGTCAACAACAAGGGAGTATAAAGGAGTATGGAATTTTTCTTTTGGAATAATTAAAACATTCTTAAATTGACTGATGTGATGAAAGCACAACCTTATGATGAAACTGAGAGCCACTAAGTGTACACTTTGGATGGATTGTACAGGGTAGCGGACAGTATAATATAGTGAACACTGTGGTGGATGATGGACTGTGGTTGGCAGAATATGAGAATGTTTTCTCATGAACTTTAACAAATGTTCAATACTAATACATGGTTTTAATATATGGGTGGTTTACGGAAAAAATACACCAAATATAAGATGTGGACTATAGTTAGTAGTAATATTTTGATGATGTTCTTCCATCATGTGTAACAAATGTTCTACAACAATGCAAGGAGCTAGTGGTGGGGTGATGTATGGGAATCCTATATTGTACGCATGATTGTTATGTAAGCTCACAACCTTTCTAGTAAAAAGAAATGTATGGAAGATATGCAATCAAAATGCAAAAGGAAAAGAGGATGATTACAACAATGAAATAATCAGGGGGGAAAGTAGTAAAAGAATAGAGGAACACACGCAAATTTGGAGATAACATGAATACGATGCATATTATTTGTTGATTCTGTGTTAAAATATAGCATTGCAAATAATTATCCTGCTCAGTTTTGGTAAAATGAAGGTAAAGTGGTGTTAGCAATCTGGAAAAGATGCCTTATTCCATAACTATTAAACACAATATTTCTGGAAAAAAGGATGTGTTTTTTAAAATCTGATTTAATTGGCATAATGATAGACTCCTAGGGTAAAATATTTTTTTAAGATATAGTTCTTGAATTCAGAAGTTTTCCAAACAAATGAAAAACACATTGTAGTAAAATACTCCCTGGAATCTGATGTGATAATATCAGAAATGATGAGGTTTAGTGATAGTGGATTACATCAGGGAGAGAGATTTATCCTCCTTTGTGCTTTTATAGAAAACTTTCATATAAGGCATATTTGAGCTTGGATATGAGAAGCATTCTGCCAGATATTGTATAGAATAACATTTTCAAAAGAGAACCCCATAGGAAAAGACAGAGGATCAAAAACATTCATTTTATGTTTAGGATATGGATGTGGATTAGGTAGAAAATTAGACTTGTTCATTTAAATCATTCTGATCTTTGTTCTTTATGCCCTGATCTTCATAATTAATCTTCAATGTTGAGATAAATTGGAATATTGAACATATATTAAAGATGCCTAAATATATTAAGAAATTTCTATCATAAATCTTCCCTAATTCCTGGCTCCCAATTCATCATGTGTTTTTACTTAGTTTAGTTTAATTTAGTTTAGTTTTTAGTTTTGTGTAGATTAGTTTTGTTTTATTCTAGTAAAATGGTATTGGAGTTTAGCTCCATAACTTTGATAGTTGGTTCAGCAAAACTCTCAAGTGGATTTTCTCTTTATCAGTTTGTGGAGCAATAATTCATAACAGGAAATGTTATCAATGAAAAGGGTGCAATTCAAGGAGACTTGAGAGTTGTCTATGCCAATGAAACCACCACTCCAATTAGAACACAGAAGATTTCCATTACACTCAAAGTATTCTTCTTATGCTTTTGTATGCTATCACTTCCTGTGCCACTCTCCACTCCAGGAAACCACTGATATGGTTTTTCTCACTGTAAGCTTATTTTCAAGAATATCTCTAAAATTGACACTGTAAAGATAATCCTTGCATGAACAATTGTAGTAGTACTGATGAATTAGTTGTGCTTTTTAAAAGTTTTATTGCCTGTCTACATTATACCATTAAAAACCAACTCAGATGTGTTTCTCAAAGAGAGCTGAGGTATATGCCCTTTCTTCCACTAAGTAGAGGTCAACCATTTAACAGGTAAAAAGAACCAAGAAGGAACCAAATGAGTGGTTTCAATTGAAAAAGCATGTGTTTCCACTAATTGTAGTTTGTTCACACTGATTGCCTAGAAAACCTAATGTTGTTATAGGGACATATGCAGCCAAAAGGAAGGAAAATACTAATGTCAACAAACAAATGAATTCACTCCATTTTAGAAGTTTTTCTTTTTAGTATAGTCCACCAAGGAGTTACTGAAAATGATCTTTTCTTCCAGAAATCATTAGTAGGTCTTTTGACAACACTGAACTGTGAACAGCTATCAAAGTCCCTAATATGAGGACTATCATGTGGACTGAGGGAGGGAACCAGAATCATCTAATTAGTTATAAATTTTAAAAATTAAATGAAACCTAACTTTTTAAAATCTCCCAGACCATCCCCTTTATGCAACAATACACACATACCACAAACCTTCCACCACTCTAAAGAAACATGAAAATATATATATATAACAAATAACATTTATGTAAACAAATGCACATATATGCATATGTATTTATATATCATTTTACAAATATTGATAAGTTTTGTGAAAAATTTGATTTTTACCCACAATAAAAAAAGAAAATAAAGAAACATGGACTCTTCTATCCCACAATACTTTGAAATTCCTACACTAGACTACTCTCCCCTCCATCCAAATTAACTTGTTCATGCTCAGTTCCCAGAACTACTATCCCTGAAATGAAAGAAGTGGATGCATGTTTTAAAAAATTGAGTAAGAATATGATGTAGGACTTCATAAGAGTGCTCTCTTGAAAGAATGACAAAAATAGCATATTTATGGTTTTATTACCCAAAGTTAAGCTGTAAAACTGAAATAAAACTTACTGCATGGCATGGGCTGATTTTGGATGAGCTGCATCATTAAGTAATGACAGTTGTTAAAAATTTCAAACTCTTCTTTCTTTTCAAAGCAGAAATTTCAATTTCTTCAACTATATGTCAGATGAAAGTTGAAAAACGTCTTTTTCTTACAATGTGGCTAAAGTTCTTAAGTAAGGATTGCAAATGTTTCCATCCTTTCCCTGTTCCAGAAAGATAAGCTTGGAGGATAACATGCCTGTTTTACACCTAGTTATGATTTGGTTCACAGTCTTTGTAGCAAAATGGTAGTTAATTAATAAGATTGAGTTAGAGACTTATATTTCTGAGGCCTGTGGAGACAAAACTTAAATATGTCCTTTGAAGAAAACAACCAAAACAGAGTTTAATTAATCCCAGTAGATAGTAGCAAAGGGAAAGTTCCTTTTTGTTTGATGTAGGATAATAGAAACAAAGTGAATTGAATAGTATTATCTTCCACACACCCAGAGGTTCAACAGGTAGAACACTTGCAATGAGTGTGAAAGATGAAATGATAAATAATTATAATCAGACAACAGGCATAAACCCACCTAGATATCATATGACTAAATTTCCATTTTCCATATTTTCTCCCCTAATGTGTATACTCTTGCCCTAATCTTGTAATGCAAAACTTACCACATTACTGATGCCCTTAAGACCCTTCAGTGGATTTCTTTGACATTAAAGGTACAATTTGCTAACATTGTCTATATGCCTGAATATTCTGATTTGGATTTAGTGTACTTTCTCATTTTATGACATTTTTTACCACCAAGTGTACAGAATAGCCATGTAGATTTTGTGCTTTGTGGATTGCTGACAAAATATTTTCCTAATATTTACTCAAGTTTATTTTTATTAGTATGTACCAATTAATTATAAATTATTAATATTAATTGTTATTGAAATGGGTTACAGATGTTTTCTTCCAGTTTAGGATTTGGGTTTTATCTCTTTTTATGAAGTCTTTGATCAAACAAAATTCTTAATATTAATTTACTTGTCAAGGAATCCTCTCCTTTTTCCTTGTTTGTGTTTTGATTTTGATCTTTAAAACAACCCCAGATTGTGAAGTCAACAATATAATCTCCCATATTGTCTTCTAATATTTTTAGAGTCTTGCCTTTCATCTACAGTTCTTTAATCCACCTGGAATTGACTTTATTTTTACTCTAGATCATATAATCTTACTTTTTCTGTTCTTTTACTCCAGATTGTATAACTTTATTCCAGAAATAATAATTGGCATTAGAGTTTCTTTTTTTTTTTAACTTTTTTATTATACTAATATATATTCAATCCAAAAGTTCCCATTTTAACCAAGCTGAAGCATAAATTTCAATTGTATTAAGTACATTCACAATATTTGTTACAATCAACAATATCCATTATCCAGCTTTTTCACTACCTCAGAAAAACTGTACCCACTAAAGAATAATTCACTCTTTCCACACCCTCCAAAACTGTCTCTGATATTTATAAACTATTCTCTTTTTCTGGATATTTACTCCTTCTATGTATTTCATATATGGAAGTTCATACAATAATTGTCTTTTTTGTGTCTGGCATATTTCACTCAACCTGATACCTTCAAAGCTCATCCATCTTAATATTATTAAGATGCCAATACTATCCAAAGCAGTAAACATATTGAATATGATACTTACCTAAATCCCAGCAGTCTTTCTTTAAAAAAAAAATCGGAAAGTCAATCCTCAAATTCATGTGTAATTTCAGGGTGCCTGAAGGCCCAAATCAATATTGCAGAAGGACAAGTCTGGAGATCAAACACTTCCCCATTTCCAAACTTATTACAAAGCCACAGTAATTAAAGCATTATGGTAATGGAATTGATTTTTTGAATGGCATGAGGTAGGGGTTGAAATCTAGGGGTTGAAATATGTTTTTTTATTATCCAGATGGATGACCAATTGTCCTGTACAATAACTAGAGTCCATCTTCTTTGCTGATCTTTGTGTCCATGGTGTGATCCTGTTTCTGAGCTCTCTCTTCAGTTCCTTTGCCCTTTCAGCCATTCCACTGGGCCAACACAATAACCTCCTAGTTACTCCTAGGCATAGATTAATAATGCCGTGCAAACAATTATAAGGCCTTGCTACCTGGTAGGGGAAAATCCATGACTTTTAATCCTCTCAAAAGCATTTTGTATATTTTTTCTCTTTTGCAATTTTATCCATATTTTAAAATCACCTTCTACAAACTGCCTTTTTTTTTTTGCATTTTGAGGGAGACCACATTGAAGCTATGTATCAAGTTAGTCAAATGTAATATGAATTATACTGAGCCTTGCAATACATGATGAAGATATAGCTCCCAATTCATAGGGTTCTAATCACCTCTCCACCAACACCTTACCATTATTGTGGAATGTTTGTTACAAATTACAAAAGAACATGGTCAGATTATTACCACCAGATATGGTCCATAGTGAGGTACTTTATATATTGATGATTAGGCAAATAATTTGGAAATTATGTTGTTAAATATTTGATATAAAGAAATGAAATTTAATTTATTTAATGAATTTGAATCCATCAATCTTACTTAAAATCCTCAAACAGAACCATTATTAATTCTCTTTTATTCTCCCTTTAGTCAATATATCATCAGCAGATAAAGAAAAAATGTTTCTTTTTTCTCATACTCTTACTCTTTTTCTTTGTGTTTTCTGTCCATTCATTCTTCCTATTGCCATTTTGTACTGGTAAAGGATACTACAAATACAAAACTTTTACTGAATTTTAAAAGTGCCTTTCTAATAAGTGTTTGTTGATATTTTTAAACATTTATTAAATTAACATTCTTCTATGATCTGAACATGTTTTCAAATATAGAAATCACCATCATATTGCAAAGAATAACTTTAACTTGAGCTTAGGTTCTATATTAGCTTGATACAGGGCTTTCAAGGTAAAGTACCAGAAGCATGTTTGGTTTTATAATGGTAATTTTATTAGGGAAAAATCTTACAGTTCTGAGGCCATGATATGCCCAAATCAAGGGACCATCAGAGATGATTTCTCAACAAATTCAGCTCCAGTGATCCTGGCATCCTGACACATGGCAGTTAGGGTATGGCTCCTGTTAGAAGACTTGTGGGTGGCTACCAAGGAAGAACAAGCAGCAAAGACCTCTATGCACTGCTTAGAATGAAAGTTATAGTTAGAAAGTGATAAGTCCCAGCACAGGCAAAGATGAAAGATTCCTTAACCAATCACCTGAGCTGAGTTGATGATGTTATATTGCAAAACTGTGTAAACTGGAAGAGTTTGATGGGATATTATTTGAATAATGTTTTAAGTTTTATTCACATTTAATTTTGAGCAGAATTTTTATCAAGGAGTTAAAAAGAACTTCCAGTTTTGAATCAATAGCTTATTCCTGAACTTTGAGACTAAGTGTACTCCTGAAGAATAATCCAGAATATATGTGTTAAATGTCTGTCTTTCTAAACTGCTAAATTAGTGCCTAACTTCATTTATGCTGCTCAAGTATTACTAACTGGCTGCTGGGTTACTAACAAAAGTGTTTCCAAGAATGAGCTTGCATGTTACAGGCAACACTGATTCCAGAGGAGATCTTAAAAACAGAAAAATCAGATATGTGAAATGATGGAGAGCTTGGACACAGCGATATCAAAAGAGTGAGAATTATGAGTCAAATTAATGAGTTTTGTTTCTGTTTGTTTGTCAACTCTTTCTGTGTTTGTTTGTTCAGGGTATATTTTCATACCTCCAGATGATAATATTAAATTAACAAATGAAAATTCTTAAAAGATCTCTATTCAATTTGCTAAAAATTAAATGGGTTCTTATAGAGGTAAAAGAGTACTCCTGAACACCAAATTGGAGAAGCCAAAAAGGATCAAAAGTCACATAAAGTCTGAAAACAGAAACTACTTAAAGGAAAGAAACTAACAAGTTTATCCTGATTCTCCTATAATCTTTCTATAGCCTCAATAGAATATCCTCAGGGTTTCACACCTCATCAGGGAGGGGCTTCTGCCCCTAACCAGCAGGAAGCACCTACAGAAGAATGACCATCACCCTTCAGCTCCCCATTAAGAATAAGGGTGTGAACTCTCCATGGAGGGAATTGAGGAAGGTTAGTATAGGAAATAGGGAAGGTGGCTGGTCAGAACAAAGCCCACAAAGACCCTGGTCATGAGGTCCAGTTTGAAAGTCCCAGACTACTATTTATCTACTAATAGAAATGCTGCTTGTATGCTGTTAGGTCAGCACAATCTGCCTTTTATTGTTCCTCATAAGCATCTTTCTTTTCACCTGTAGTGTCCGAGCCAATACCTTTCTACAGTGGGCTTCAGTGGTAACTCATGCCCACATTTGAACCCAATGTTGGGTCTGCACAGATTTACCATCCTTGGGTGCTACTGGCCTTCCTTGAACTATAACTCCTGCAAATTATAGCATGAAACACCTTGCTAACATGGCAGAATACAAAGCATTGACAAGATTGGTACAAGTCCTTCTCATGTAAGACTGAGTTTCAGCTACAATCTTTCAATGAGACTCATAATTATATTTTTTCCCCTGTAAAGGAAAAAATGAATAAACCTAGTCCTTTATTAGGATATGCTGTATATAATGGTTTAGGATGGTTAGTGGCGGAGTCTGTCACCATATTTCACATCGCTCCTGTCGGCATGGAACAACTTCCCAAAGCAGTAAACATCTTTGATACACAACCTTCCTACATTCATAGTGAAAATATCACCAGACCACATGTTTATGCTTCACATGACCCTAGCAGAAAGTCTATTCTCATACTCTGTGGAATGTCCTTGTTCTGAAATCCCTTATATATCACTCCTCATTTTCTCATCTCCTTGCTGAGCCCTAACTTCATTCATTCTTTGACCAGCTGCCATCAAACAGTCTTTCCTATCTGCTAGTTCCAATGAACCTTATGCCTGACTAAATGCCAGGTGTGTTCTTTGGTCTCACAGTCTCACCAATTTGTGTCCTTCAGGAGTTGAATTGTAATATATGATATGCATGTACCATGATTTGTTAAGCCATTCCCCTATTGAAAGTCAATTTGATTTGTCCAACTTTAGACTGTTATGAATAAAACTGTTAAGGACAATCAGGTATAGATTTTTTTCAGACATGAGCATTCATTCCTCTGGGATGAATGCCCAGGTGTGTGATTACTGGTTTATATAGGAAGTGTATGTTTGAATTTTTATGCTTGTTTTGTATTTTTTTAGACAGTGGCCAAATTATTTCCAGGAGGATTACACCATTTTACATTCTTACCAAAAACATATGAAAATTCCAGGTTATCTGCATCCTTGTCAGGATTTGATATTGTTACTATTTTTATTATTTTAGTTATTCCAATAGAGGTGTAGGGATATCACATTTTAATTTAAACTTGCTTTTCCTTAATAGATACTGATGTTAGATATCTTTTCATGTCTTTATTTGACATCTGTATATTCCTTTTGATGAAGTATCTCTTCATGTATTTCTCTGCTTCTAATTGCATTTTTGTTGTTTGTTTTGTTTTATTTATTTCACAGTTGAGTATTTAAAGTTCATTATATATTCTAAATACAAGTCATTTGTTGAATGTGTGGTTTGCAAATATTTTCTTCCTTGTGTAGCTTGACCTTTCATGCTCTTCAGAGGAGGTTTAATGGAGTAATAGATTTTAATTTTGGTGAAGTCTAATTTTTTCATTTAAAAATTTTATTGTTAATGCTGTTGAGGTCACTGTATTAGTCAGTGAAAGGGGTGTTGATGCAAAATACCAGAAATCATGAACAATCACATGATGTTTTCATAAAAGTTATTCTTTGAGGGGCAGAACCTTACAGTCACATGGCCCTAAAGAGTTCAACTCAAGGTACCATAAGTGGTATTTTCTCACCCAGAGTCTTTTGACACATGTTGACACAACATGGTGGGCAATGTCTGTAAGGGTTCAGTCTTTCTCCTTCTCCCAAGGCTTCATCGTCTCAGCTTCTTCTAATCTCAGCTGTAGGCTGGGGCAAATCTTGTCCCTCTCCTGGGGCTCATTTCTCTCCAAGCACAGCTGCTCTGTTCTTTCCACAAGGCCAGCTGTAAACTGTCAGATTAGTGGCTCTTTCTTCCCAGGGCCTCTGCCATGTCTAATGGAGGCTTCTCTCTTTCCTCACGTATCCACATCCCTCTGTGCTTACTTCCCAGTCTCCAGGATAAAACTCTAACTTTCTCCTCTACCGTGTCATTTTCTCTGTGTCCCAATCAAATCCTTAATCATTATTTAACCAAATAAAATTGTAACCTCTGATTCCAATCCAATTTATTATGCCCTGAGGAAGAGACCAGTTCACAAACATAATCCAATACCTATTTTTGGAATTCATAAGCAATGTCCAATTGCTACAATCATGTCTAAGAATTCCTCACCCAGCCCTATGCCCAGAAAATTTTCTTATGTTTCTTTTAAAATTAAAATTTATGGTTTTACATATTACATTATATCTATGATCCATTTTGTGTTAATTTTTCTACAAGGCATGAAATTTATGTTGAGGTCCAATTTTTCTTTTGGGCTCTTGATCTAAAATTTATTCAGCATCTTTTGTTGAAAAGACTTTACTTCCTTTCACTGACTTGTTTTTAAAAATTTGTAAAAATAATATTCAGTTGGCCATACATATGTAGAGTCATTTCTAGAATTACTATTCTGTTCTATTGATCTATAAGCTTGTCCCTCTGCCAGTACCACAAAGTCTTGATTACTGTAACTATTTAATAAGTCTTGAATTGGAGAAAAGTAAGCAATCTGATTTTATTTTTATTATTCAAAATTGTTTCAACTACTCTGATTTTGTTACATTTCAACGTAAATTTTTTTATATCTATAAAAATCTTTCTGGCAATTTCATAGTTACTGTGTTGAACTTACATATCAATCTAGAGAGAACTGACATCTTTCATGGATTGAATCAGACCCCTCTGCAAATGTATGTTCATGTCCTAAACAGGTATCCTATGTATGCAAACTCATTTGTAAATTGGATCCTCAAAGATACTAACTCACTGAGGCTAAATTGAGTAAAGGTGTGGTTTGTCAAATATTACTGGAGTCCTTATGAGCAAAAGAAATAAAGACACAGCAGTAAGAGTGAGAAGGAGATGGGAGGATACAGATTGCCACTTGATGGAGACCTCCTTCAGAAAGCTACAGATTTTGAAAAAAGTATGGCCTACCAATACCTTGATTTTGGACATCTAGCCTCCAAAACTGTGAGACAATAAATGACTGGTATTTAGGACAACCAGTCTGCTGTATTCTTTATAGCATATCTGGAAATGCAAGAAAACATTTCAGTTTATTTGCTTTAACTATCCATGAACATGATACATTTCATTATCTAGTCATATCTTTTTTATTATTTTCACCAGTATTTTATGGTTTTCTGCATACAAATCCTGTACAACTTTAGAGTTACCCATAAATATTTCCTTGTGTGACTGATAGTAAATGGTATTGTATTTTAATAATGTATTTTACATATTAATTGCTTTTATATAGAAAAATAATTAACATGTTTCTATTGAATCCTGCAAGCTGGTTGAACTGACTTATTAGCTGTAGGTGATTTTGTAGATACCTTGGGATTTTCCACCCAATACCATCTGAAAACTGGGATACTTTTATTTTTTCCTCTCTGATTTGTTTGCCTTGTGTTAAACGCTTTTCTGAATCAGTTGATATTATCATGTGATTGTTCATTTTTAGCCCTAACAATATGGTCGATGTATTAGTCAGCCAAAGGGGTGCTAATGTGAAATACCAAAAATGGGTTGGTCTTTACAAAGGGTATTTATTTGGGGTAGAAGTCCACAGATACCAGGCCATAAAGCGTTATGTTTCTTCTCTCACCACAGTCCATTGTCACGTGTTGGAGCAAGACAGCTGCCGACATTTGCCCAGGGTTCAGGCTTCTTGACTTCCTCTCTTCCCGGGGTTGCATTTCTTTCCGGGCTTAGCTCCTGTTTCCTCCACAAGGTCAGCTGTAGGCGATCAGGCGAATGGTTCGCTTCTCTTCTCCTGGGGCCTTCTTTCCAACATCAAAGCTGCCTCTCAAAGACTGCTTCTCAAAACTGTTCTGGAAATGCCTTTTAAATTTGATTCCCCACCCACCAAGGGGTGGGGCTCAACACCTTAATCATAACCTAATCATGCCCAGATTAACAGATCAGTTTACAAGCATGATCCAGTTACATTTTTGGAATTCATAATTACATCAAATTGGCCAACTGTTACAGTCGATTACATTGATTTACTTCTTAATGCTGAACCAGACTTGCATCCCAGAAATAAACCTCACTTGGGAATGATGTACTCTTCTTTGTCTATTCTGCCTAATTATATTTCATCATATTTTTAAGAATTTTTTTGGCTAAATTCTTGATGGCCATTGGTATATAGTTTTTAATTTTTGTTCTGTCATGTCTGGTTTGGGTAGAATTCTCCAGCAAAGTCAGTGAAACTGGAGGTTTCTTTTTCAGGGGTTTTATAATGATTCAATAGATACAGATCAATTCAAATTATCTATTTTCCATGGGGTGCATTGTGGTAGTTTGTGGGTATTTTTTCCATTATTTGTCAATTTATTTAACTTGTCAAATACATATGGATATAGCCAAGTGTTCAGTATAATGGGCAAAAAACAGACAATGTATCTGGACCTAACTCTAAACATGAAAATGGGTCCACAGCACACTCTTAACTTTTTTTCCAAAGGCATATGTTTAAAGGGCTTTACCATGCAGAGCTATGGCTTCCAGGGAAGGGTTGCAAATCAGTTTATACAGATGAGCTACTTTATGTTGAAGTAGCTTGGTTAGACAGTTAGCATTTTCTGAATTATACCACTATAATATATTATACTATTATATATTATACTATACACACACACACACACACACACACACAACTATATACTATTATACTTTAAAAGTTAGTTTTAAGAAACAAAAGTCACACTTGTTATAAAATCTTAATGCAGTGTACTGTATATAGTAAAAAGGGCAAGCTGCCCCCCAAACCATTACCTTATCCCTCAACCTCCATTTTATTTTTCTTCAATTGAGTGTGTTCGACTCATGATTTATTATTTTCCTAATTTTGGGGGCTTTACTGATTCAGTATTAGGGAAGGGACTATATCATTTTGACTTGTTTAAATTCTTAGGGTTTTAATACATTAACTCTAAAGCTTTGTGTAGAAAAGTAATCTTTCCCTCAGGAAATGTTTAAAATAGTATTGATCCAGAATATATTGGTGACTTGATGTACTGTTATTCTTAGGCTTTATACACTAATTTGATGTATTTAGAACAGAGTTGTTTTGAAGTAATAGGATCTCTTGAAAGAGACTATAGAAACATAAATTACCCTGAGCTTTGTGCTCTAGTGATTTGAAGAGAACATCAGTGTATTGGAAAGAATGCGAATCTAATTTGAGTATTTAAAGAAAGTGATTTTGATGATTTCTAATAACAGTGCAATAACTAAATAGTAATGCAAATTAATGTAAAGAGGTATCTTCATTATCTGTTTTGAATAGTCTGTAAATTGTAATAAAAATTGTCAAAATGATGTTTTAAAGTATTAGAAAGCATCGTAATTAGTGTAATAATATAATATGCCAGGATTGAGTTTTACATGTAAATAACTTAAACAAATCTATGAAGTTTAAGTGAGATCCAATTGAAATTCTTGAAGTTCTTCAATGGAAGGATAATCTAAAGTTTTTGGTGCATGAGGGGACATAAGAAAAGGATTGGTATATTAAGGCCAATTTCTTAAGTTTATAACCAAAACAAAATTGAGTGCAGAAGGTCAAATTGATTTATTCTTTTCCACAGACCTCATATCCTATCCCTTTATAAGAGAGAACAATCTGCCCCCTCTATAGTTTTTCTTTTTCTTTATGACTAAAAATCCCTACTAGACATCACCTGCATTGCCACCTCTACTAAATGCACCCCCTACATACCTAAAAATAACATGTAGACCAGAGGTTCTTACCCAGGGATCCATGAGCTTGAATTGAAAAAAAAAAATCAATGTAATATATTTTCTCTGACCTCTAACTGAAATTTAACATTTCCTTCACTTATGAATGTAGGCAATAAATTACAGGTATATTCATTTCAATATATCCCATTACAGTTGTTGCATATATTGAAAAATTGCTTACACTCACTCAAATTTTGAAATTACAGTAGTTGTTAGACCCTGAGTGTCATAAAACTATCTGTTGTACATTTTGAGAAGAGGTCCTTAGTTTTCACCTGACCAGCAAAGGGATCTGTGAAATAAAAAAGGTTAAAAACTTCTGATGTAGGCAGTGAGTGGTGACAATAAATAAGATACCCTGATTGGCCTTGGAGCTCAGTAGAGGAGAGACTTAAGGGAAAAGATTGAATCAAAACCAGATCAACTCATGTTTATACAGGGCTTAAAGACTATAATCTTGTGTCTTCTCTTGATACCTTATAATTCCATGAAAACTAAATTCATAACTGGAACCTTATTTTTATGTAAACAAAATTTCATATAGCCCACAAATCATCTGGACAGTTTCATGGTTGTGTCTACCTCTCTGATTATTTCTCTTCTAGTAGTTCTTTCTCTTCTAGAGATTCTCCTTTTCATGACTTCTCTTTTTATCCTGCTTCAGGCTTTCTTATCTTTCCTCAGTTTCTTTCACTGACATAAAATACTTTCCCTAGGATTCTAG
>JAQZBX010050700.1:0-19583 GCA_029593785.1 Cabassous unicinctus | reverse complement strand
GACTGACATGGCCCAGTCAACACCCTAATCATAATTCAATCATGCCCAGATTAACAGATTAGATTACAGGCATGATCCAATTATATTTTTGGAATTCATAATTACAAATTCCCCAACGGTTACAAGGGATGAGGCAGATGTGATTTTAAATAGTTTGATGAGGCATGGTCTTATGAGGAAGAAAATGAGAAAAGATCCAATTATCTGGGCAAAGCAAATTTCAGGAAGATTAAAAACAGGAAAAATCCAGCCATCATGTGGACTAAGGAGTGGAGGGAAGGAGAAGTGAGAGGAGGTCAGTGTGGCCACACCAATGATAGCATGACAGACACAAGGATGAAGTATGCACTCAGAAAATTAAGGAGGAGAAGCAAGATCTTGTTGGCCCTGGAGGCTTTTATAATGTTTTGATTTTTTACCCATTTTGGAAGTCATGTAGGTTTTATGAAGCAAATTGACATGATCCAATTTACATTTCAGAGTAATTATCTAGCCATACATTCAGGTTAGACTCAGGAGGGATAGGGCAGAAAACAGGGACACAATCTAGAAGGCTTCAGCTATGATTTAAAGATGGAGATGATAGGTCTTTTGGCCAGGGCAGCAGCAGAGGAGGTGTTGAGAAATAGTCATACTCCAAATATATTCTTTACAGAGAAGCAATATGCTATGGTGATGGACTGGTTGTGAGGTGTGTTCTATAGAAAAATTATAGGGTTATTCTTAAGATTTTTCTGAACATGTAGGAGGATGGCTTTCCATTTTCCTGAACAAGGAGGAGATGTTTCAAGAACCTACCTGAGAGTTATCTTGAGAAAGTAATCTATGTTAATTATATACCTAAAATCCTTTTGCTATTGTCTAGCACTCAGTAGGTACTCAGTAAACATAACCCATTTTCACCATTATTATATAATATCAATCATTTGCCAAAAAACACTAATGTTCATATATTGTCATTCTCTATTTCAGACTTATTTTATTTAACATTATTTAAAAGTCCAACTTTTACAATACATATAATTGACATACCACCATGAATAAAATTAGTCTTAAAAATTACCTTAGACCAAATCTGACATAAAATATGATATGCAGTGAAATACAGAGGGAAAACAGTTACCTGCAAATGGTATAGTGTTTTCATATTTTCCAAAGTTTATATTACATTTATTTAATAACAACATAAACGCTTTCTAAAATATGAAAGGATAGGATATTCTGTATTTAAGACTTAAGGACTCGTGCCCGGAAGGCAGCCTGGGGAGATGGTAGGCCCGGAGACCCCTGGGCGGGCGCGGCCCAGTAGTGCGTGCTGTGGAAGGGTTGCGCCCTCGTGGTCCTGAGTGTCCTGGAGCCACCCGGGCTCCGCGCTGCACCGCCCACATCCATGCGGTCCGGCTCTGGTTCCGAGACTAGTGGCGGTCGCCTGCGAAGCGCGGTGTAGTCAGGGCCTGTGCGGCGTCTGTGGGCTCCAAGAAGCTCTTTGCCCTGGCAGCCAGTAAAGGTCCTTTGCTGGGCATTAATTGGGAGGCCAAGGCCACGGCCGAGCCCAAGGTCTCCAGACTGGAGCAGAGCCTCGAGCTGAGCACCGAAGTGCCCTTCCTGCTGGACTCACCCCCATGCCACCACCACCGCCGCTGAGGCACACATCCTCGGCCTCTGGAAGCACGCGGCCCTCCCTGGCTCCAGCCTCTCTACCTGGCACTTTGAGCTCTGGTCCCAGGCCCAGCACCAGCAACACTTGGAGGCCATGTTTGCCCGCTCCGCACTGCGCCCTGTTCCTGTGTTCCTCGCCAACAGCTCCCTCATCCCAGGAGACCCAGTCGATGCCAGCCTCTTGGTCTCTTTCCACCAACCAGTCATGTATTGCCAGCCTCCCACGGGTATTCTGACGGATCACAAGCTGCTCAGGCAAGAGCTGAACACGCGTTTTCTGGTCCACAGAATGGAGCGGCCCGAGGTCTCGCTGAGCCCAGGGGCTCTGCTGCCAGCGGTGTTCTACCCGCACCCGTCCGCACACACTAGACCCATTCCCCGCCGGGGCTACCCCTAACGCCGCTTGCGCCGCCTGCCGCACCCCCGCCGTTTGACAAGTAGCTCCTAAGCTGGACGGCCCCTACTTCGGACATTCCAACTTCTCGCCCTACCCTCCCACCATCCCACCATCCCAGGGATAGCCGGCCTGATTCCACACCCAGGCCTCTTCGGGTCCTTGCAGGGCACTTTCCAGTCCAAGATGTCAAAACTAATTGAGATGAGGGCCGGCCCAGTGCTGTTAACACTCTTCTGCAGAAAGCTCTTGGGGTGCCAGACCCTTACCAGAAGACAGCCAGGACACCAGGGAAGTGGTGTGCTGCCCAGGTGTAGATAGCTTGGCAGATCCACCACCAACAGCAGAGGGTCAGGCAGTTGCAGCTGGATCCCCACAAGCTGGAGGTGGGCACAAAGCAGGACCTGTTCAGCTGCTCCCCACCCCACCCCCAGGCGTATTTGCTGGATTCCACTGCCCGCAGGATCTCACCTGGCCCCTCTTCCCCAGCACAGGTGTCGCCCATCCTGTCACACACCCATTCGGACCCTCGGTCCATCATAGCAACTTTCTTCCAACCGGCCACCTGGCCGACCCTCTGGGCAGGTGGAGCACCTTTGGAGGCCTCGGGAACCTGGAGAGCAACACCTTCGGAGGCCTGGGCAGCCAGGCGCTGACGGCGGGGCGGGGGTACCGTCTTCACGCACACAGAGGCTGCATCGCTGGACGGCCTTTCTAGGCCCCCCGGATCCCTGGAACCGGCTCGACCCTCATTTCCTGCTACCGCCTTGGCCCAAGCCTGTGGACGCGAAAGACGTCCCTCCTCTTACCAACCACAACCAGGAGCCAGGCAAGGGCAAGGAAGAACGAGAGCAGAGCGGGAAGTCCTGGAGAAGCCGCTCCTACTGAGCCCGGCCTCGCCCGCGTCCGCCTTCTCCGTGGGCCACCGGGTCAGCAACCTCTTGCTCCGCAGTGGCTACACGGAGCCACCGGCCGCCGAGCCCCGCGTAAGGAGAGCCGCTCGCCGGCCAAGGAGCCCCGGGACCGGCGGCCGCAGGAGGACCGCGCCAAGGCAGCGAGGGGGAACTGCCCGCGCTGCCGGGGATCGTCCTGGAGCGTCCGGGCCCGGGTACCCGCCGGGCCACGATTGCAGGGGCGAGCAGCTTGGCTTCGCATGAGAGCCATAGCGCACCGCTCCCCGCGGACTGGAGCCGCCTCGCGGTGCCGGCCCCGCCGCGCCCCCTGCCGCCCAGTGCAAGTCCCCCGAGCGCGCCTACCTTGACCGCTAGCCGCTGGATCGCAGCCTCGAACGCCGGCGGGAAGCGCGTGGCGACGAACTGTAGCGCGCCCGGCTCCCTGCACTTTTTGCTTCTCCGGCGGGCGGCCGCCTCGATGCCCCCGGGTCTGCTGATCAGGACCCTGCCCGGACCCGCCACTCTCAGCGCGCCGCCCTGGCTGGTGACCACGTGTGGGCGCCCCACGCCGCCCCGGCTCTGGACTACACCCCTCGTACCCGTGGCCCGCGGAGGCTCATAGGCGCACAAGCCGCGCAAGCCGCGGGAGGAGGAGGCGCGGTAGTTCCTGGATCCCCGGCAGGGGGCCGAAGCCCAGTACAGACCCTCTGACAGATGTGCTACTGTGAGCTTTTTAATGTAAGTTTATAAAACCTAAGCGCACTTCCGCAGCCCTAGGGGCGCTTCCCTGCGTGCGCGGGGGAATTGGACAGACAGCTTTTCTGGAGACGATCTCTTGTTTTCTGAGCCCAAGAAGAGGAGGTTGGGGGGGGGGAATTCAAGTTTGTACATTATTTTCCCAAAGGTGATATGCATTTTTAATAGATTTGTATTTTTTAAAATTTTGTGATCTTAAGATATTTTAAGGAAACACACCCCCCACACACACACACAAAAAAAGCTTTTTGCTGTTTGGTCTTTAGTTGAATTTGCAGTTGAAGACCTCAGATCCCTCTCAAAGTGCCCCAGGATTTGTCTTTTTTATGGAGAAAAAAAAGGTCACTTTGTCCAGAGCACTTTGAGGCTCCACTAAGGCCCCCTGGCGACCTCGGTACTTGGTATATATAGAAATGAATAATAATGAGTACTAATAATGTACAAAGCTTTGGGTTTTGCTTTATTCTATTATGCAGAAATTTCAGAGAATTCGGTTCATTTGTTTAAAAACAAGAATAGCAAAGGAAACAAATGTAAATAATCTATTAATATAAACACAGTGTTAAATTCCTAACCTGGGTAGACTATAAAAATTGTTTCTAGCAACTTCTCTGGTTATTTGTTTAACATGGTCACAAAAAACCCACTCGCTTCAGTTGGAAAATTCAAAAGTTTAACTGCAGCAACTCTGCTTCAACTATGCAAACACCTGGAGGCCTCTGGTTCCCAGAGTGGGGGTGCAGACCCCAGCCCCAACAATGCGCAAGAGCATCCAGCGGCAGCAAGGACAGTTTCTGTTTGCCCTTGTGCTGATACTGCAGTGTTCTTTTTGGAATCTTTATACCAGAGAAGTAGAATCTTATGTGAGAGTCTAACCGTTGAGAAGAAGAAGAAGAAAAAATCTCTTTTGTATATTTTCTCTCCTGTGTGAAGGCATCAGCAGGTGTTTGTTCGGTGTTGTTCCTCTAGAACCCCAGCATGGTTTCATTTTGGTTTCCGGTTTGTTTTACTAGCCGTCCTGCATCCCCATGTCCAGCTTCAAGTTCTCTTTTTTCTTTCTGGGCGTCCACAGTTCCTGACCCTCCTGGGCTCCGAGGCCTCGTCCAGACAGCCCTTTGCAGCTGTTTGCGTAGTTCATTTCTGTGCTCTTCACCGGTTTTGCACTGTGGACTCCGGTGACTTTAAACGCTCTGTTCCCATGTCAATCAGTGAAGATAAATACAACCTTGATTTTGGTCAGAAAAAAAAAAAAAAAAAGATTTAAGCATAGCCTGAACTTACTATTTTTGTCTGAACAATTACAGAATTAGTTGGCCATCATTGTCAATACCAACAAATGGGATACATTTTCTAAATAATAGCAATGTACAGAAATGAAAGCAAGGCCATCAATGTCATTAAAATAAGCAGAACTGTAAAGAGCTTATAAATATAAGAAAGACACAGTGCATGTACAAGATGAGAGGTTAATCAAAAATTATATTATTAAAAAATACTTATATAAGATCTCTCTCAAGCAAAAGAGGAATACAATGAATATAGAAACTAGACAACAGAGTTCAGAGGAAAAATGTCAATGCAATAAATGAATATTATATATGATAAGTTAAAATGTGCCTAAAAACTCAAGATTTAAAGAAAATTAATGCACGTTTTAATTATTTGAAAAAATTAGTGAACAGTGATGAACTGGTGAAAGTTTGTTAACCATTTAACCAAAAGTTGCAAATGCCAAAAAGCAAATATCAAAATTTTATATACATATATAATATATACATACACATATATAAATTAGTCTAGAAGACCATGAATAAAACTATCAGAAATGGTTGGGATATTTCTATGTTCTTTAAAATTTTTCAATATTTTCCAAATTTTTTTCATTGTTCACACATACTATTTTCTATAACTTAATTCTATCACAATATTTTACTTTGTTCTGAAAGCAAATATGAAAATTCTGTTCTTTCTTTTAACCTGTCTGCTTGTTTATGAATAAGAAAAGTATTTACAAAAGAGCAGTGAATATTATTTTTTTAAAAGGCATTGGGTATTCAAAATTTTGCAAGAATGTAAGTATTCTGATGATAGTGGCCAAAATTTAGTAGTAAAATTTTTAAATTCAGCATCTGATTTTTCCTTCATGATATCTCTATAGATTTTAAATTATCCATGGAGTTATTTACAAAATAATTTACTTAGAAAAATGCATATTTAAGTCACAGGTTTAACATACATTTCTTGGCTCCCAATTACTATGTTAATTTCTAAAAATATATTCTTGGAAATGTTCCAGGGCATGTATGGTCAAGTAGAAGATGATTCAACAGAAATGCAAACTAATTAAAGGACACTACTGTATTTAAACAGAGATCAAGTAAATAACCAAGTAGGAAAGAAAGAAAAGATGAGCTCAGATATTCAGCATCACGGACATTTCAATTGCCTGGAGCCCTCTCTCTTCTGTATGACTCTAAGAGCACTTTTCACCTCTTTGTTCCTAAGTCTTTAAATGAGTGGATTAGCATAAAACACTGAGGCCACTTGATCCATTCCCAAGGAGTCAGAGTCCTTTGGTTTTAAATAAATAAAAATCTTGGTGCCATAAAAAATGGTGACTCCCAGGAGGTGGGAGGCGCAAGTATAGAAAGCTTTCTGCTTTTCTGAATTAGAATTAATTTTCAAGATAGAAGACAGAATGGACCTGTAGGACACAGAGATTGCGATAATAGAAACCATTACTTTTGAGCCAGTGGGAATGATTATCATGATTTCAGTGTCAAGAGTATCAGTGCAGAACTGGGCTAAACTTGGGGTTAAGTCACAGAAAAAATGAAAGATTACATTACATTTACAGAAATGCAAGCTCTTCATACAGAGAACATTGACCAAGGAGTCAATAAAGCCAGTCATGTAGGACCCAGTGATGAGGGTGCAGCACAGTCTCTTGGACATAAGCACTAGGTAGTGAAGAGGATTGCAGGTATCTATATAGCTGTCATAGGTCATTGAAGAGAGGAGGAAAAATTCAGTGACAACCAAAAAAAAAAAAAAGGACATCTGTGTGAAGCAGCTCATGAATCAAATAAACTTGTTGGAAGTCAGTAAGTGCTCTTGGGTCTTAGGTGTGATGACCATTTAGTAACCGAGGTCAAGGAATGGCAGGTAACTATGGAAAAAGTACTTGGGAGTTTGTAGCTAGAGACCCTGGCCAATTATCAATATGATGCCTTCATTCCTGGAGAGAGTAATCAGGTATATCAGGAGAAAAGACATAAAGAGCACCCCCCAGATCTCTTCAGAGTTTTTCAATCCCATAAGGATGAAGTCAGGCACATTTGAATTATTCCTAATTCCCATAACAATAAACTCTTATAAAGTGTTAAGAAATCAAAGGTGATATTAGCATATATGACTTCAAAACTGTTTTTGTTTATATGAATGATTTGGAATTTTTAAAAAAAATTAGTTTAGTGAAACTAGTAATCGATTATTGAAAAGTAATTTATAAAATATGGCTGAAAAAATCATTGATTGCAATTATATATGTATATATAAGTATAAATCATCATTTGGGCATTATATAATAGGAACCCCATATATATTGCATAATTTGAATGAACTTGACATTATTATAAATAATTTCCTTTATTAACACATTTATGCAGATGAAAACATTTATCACAGGTATTACTATTGTACACATTTTTTAGATGAGAAAGAGAGCACAGAAACCTAGGTAAAATACAGAGTCATGCCATTAACAGTTGTCCCTCTGATTCTAAAAAGATTGGCTAAGTCGAGAAACCATGCTCTTAACACTATTGTCCTACTTATATATAATATCAGAAAAACAGAAATAAACTACTAGATATATAATAAGCATTGATAGAGATTTAATGCATCAATTACTCTGCTTTTATATACAATATTATCTAATAAAAATGTCAAGTCAGAAATTAAATTTAGACCACTTTACTGGGGTATAATAATATCATAGACCACATACTACTCAATTTTTAGGAGATATGTTTTCAAATGATTATATAAATCAAATTTATTCCAATTTTTTTTCATTATATGTAAATTGCTGATTCAATCAATTCTATGTTTGCCTTTCTACAATCCTGGCATTATAAAGTAAGTCCTAAATGATATATATAGTTCTAAAAATATCCTCATCTTTTGAGACCAACTAAAACTGTCTAACTTTGAGAACAATACTTTTTCTATCACCATTCACCATTATCTGCCTAGAAATTTGTCAATCTTTAGTTTTTCTCATAAATAAAATACATAAACCATTTTAGGAGCCTGAAATTTCTGCCATCTAATATCAGCTTCCTTTGAGATGATTTATGTTTAATTTTTCCTGCATGCGTTTTTGTTTTGTTCAGAGATAAATCAACCTAAAACTTTGGATCAGATCCTGGTCAAATGGAAAGTTCACCTGGAAATTACATCTCACACATATACCAGAAAGCTAAAGTGGACACAGAGGAAGAGAATTCCTTGCCATTCCCCCTGACAATGCCAAGACACCTCTAATATTGAGGATAGGTGATAAGGTACCATTCCATCATTCCTAGGACCAATTTAGAAGGAAAATTGCTTGGCATATTCCACGGACTAATGTATCCATGTTTAGGTTGTGCCAGAGAGTTCTCTATCTCTTAGAAGCCACATAATGTTGAACATCATTTTTTGGTATTCATTTCCGGTACTCCAAATGATGGGGTAAAAGAGAAGGCATTTCTACAGAAATAATTAATTTGTTGCTGAAAGATCAGAAAATTAACCACCAAGGATGGAATAGCATATTTTTTACTATGAAGTATTTTTATATTTAAAGTGTGACACTACAATAGGGAGTGAACAGTACTCATTACACACAAATTTTAATACAACAAAATTCAAAGAGATGAAAATCATTCATAAATGCTGTTAATCTTTAGATGTATTTTCATCCAATTATTTTCCTTTATACATATAATGCTCATTTATATGTATACTTATGAGTTTACATAATTTTTTATCACACTATTTTCAGGAAATTCTGATTTTATTAAATATTTATGATACATTTTAATCTATTTTATATTAAACATTTCTAAAATCAAAATTTCATGTATTTTGCATTGGCTGGCACAGCATAACTAACTTCTTTCTAGGAGTGTGCACCAGCTGATAGAAGGGCAATTTTGAGGCATTTCAAAAAAAACATGGTGGAATTTCTCCAGTGAATTTTGGCACTGTCATCTAATTCATCTGCATACCACATATATTGTTGTAGTCAGACACAACAATGTTTATGCAACCAATTCTATTTTTTTAAAGATTTATTTTATTTTTATTTATTTCTCCCTCACCTCATTTTTTGCACTTGCTCTGTCTTTTTGTCTTCCTCATTTCTTTAGGAGGCACTGGAAACCGAACCTGCAGCCTCCAATGTGTGTGGGGGGGAGGCACACAATTGCTTGAGTCACCTCTGTTCCCTGCTTTGTTGTGTCTCTCACCATGTTTTTTCTACTTGTGTCTCTTGTTGCATCATCTTGCTGTGCCACCTTGCCATACCTGCCCACTGCCATGCTCGTCTTCTTTAGGAGGGTCAGGAACCTCTGCTCCCTGCTTTATTGTTTCTCTCATTATGTTTTTTCTTCTTGTGTATCTTGTTGTGTCAGCTTGCCATGCCTGCCCATTGTACCAGCTCACTCTCTTCTTCAGGAAGCACCATAAACCGAATTTGGGAACTCCCATGTGGTAGACAGGAGCCCAGTCATGTGAGCCACATCTGCTTCCTGTGTATTAGCTTTTATTAAATGAGAAGAAACATGACAGAACATAAAAATCAGTGCTGAGATGAGTAAATATTTTATAATTAATTTAATGTCTGAAACTCACTCACTCTATATATAACCAGGTGAATTGCTTTCTTGTGACTGCACTATTTAACAATAATGAAGTAATTATTATGTAGATTTAAAAGCAACTCCTTTTACATTAGAAACCATTTATACTCTGGAATATCAGGAGAGAATTTGATGGCATGGACCAAGGAGTTATAAAGTAATATTATATATTCAATGAATTTTTGGAAATATAATTCTTTTCTTCACCTAAAACTTAGTAATACTGACATAAGCTTATATGAAGATTTCAAAGCTGCATCAATTTTTTTTCACAACTGGTGATCTCAGGCTTTAAGAAACATGAGAAACTAATGGAGATTTCTATGTCAATGCCACTCCAACAGGGTCCGCTTACTCCTTACAAAATCATCAAGATCAAGTAATTCTTCCCAGCATTAAAATCAAATTTTATAGTCATAAAGTATACTTTCAAATAATATAAGTAAAATTTGAAGAAAAAATACTTAATAAAACTAATTTTATAACAATTTTTTTGCTGAATTTTTATTTCTGGGAGTCCAATATATCATTTCTAATAGTAAAATAATTTTGATGGGCTATCAGAAGTGAGAAATGGAGAGGAAACATGAATTCTTTGTCCTTCATTTCAAAAATATTAGAACTTTATCATTGACAGTTATTTAATGTCATTATTACATTTTAAAAATCTATTCCTTTTAATTTCGTCAAATTTTGTTTTACATGTTTTGAATACTTTCCTGTTAAGGAATACTTCAGTTTTCTTAAAAATGGTATCTATGGATATTTTATAGCTTCATATCTCTGGAATATAGAGGTCTACATTTTTCTAGCAGTACTACTTTGAACAGTCATATTTATATGCTTATATTTATAGATATATGTCTGTATATCTTATTACTATTCAGCTATTATAGCCATCATATTTGGTCTTAATTTTTAATAGAGTCATTTACTATGAATAAATATTAAATATATGTTCAAAGCTATTTTACAATGTTAACTCAAACTTTGGGTTCATCTGGAAATCTGAATTAACATTTTCTTCATTAATATGGTTCACATTTTCTTGCTTTGTCTTATGTTTGGTAATTATTTTATAATATACTGTTCTCTATAAATGATATATCGGAGGGAGTCTGGATTATTTTGTTTTTTATTAAGGGTTGTTGAGCTGTGTTCTGGATGGCAATAAATGACTGGCAATGACTTTTGAAACTCTCAGGCCTTATATTATTCTTTGTTAAGGAAGACCTCACTGTGTTATCCACATTTTTAAGGCAAAGTATTCAATAAGTGCTTGGTTCTTACAGTTCTATTGTGTGACCACTTTTTCCCCTTATCTTCTTGTCTGAGTTAGTCATATGTTAGTAAACATTTTAAATTCAGTGCTTTTAATTAGAACAATCAATAGAAAATGATATCTGACAAATTTCAAGCCAAAGAGTTGATCACATGTTATGGGAGAGAGTAAGAGTATTGGGAGAGTAAGTTGAGAGACACATGAAAATTATTTAATGCATGGCTCATTCTGGAAAATTCAGTATTATAGGGCGGCTTTAGGGAAGGTACAGAAAAGGAGGCTAAAAAAAGAATCAGAGACACTAGAACCAAATATGAAAAGCCTCCTGAGAATAGCTAATATGGGTATTAAAGCATAATTTAATGCAAATAATATATGTATTTGATTCTTATGACCAGCAAATAAAGTGTGCTATGTATTTGCTCCTATAGATTGAATAAATAAGTTCAAGCTACTTGAAATTTTCTAAATGTGATTTGACCAAGAAAATGCTCTTTACAGGTGCTTGGAGGAGGACTTTCCGTTTTCCCCATGGCCTTGCCGCACCCCCGCCCTCCTTCAGAAACTCTCTTTCCTGCCCTTCCTGAAGCAGAAAGCTGGCTAAGGGCTGCCTCCCAGCTGCCATTCCTTCTCAGTGCGGGGGCTGGGCCGCAGTGCAGCCTTCCTGCCGCTCCACACGTGGCCTCTGCATGGGCCTCCGAGCCGGACGCCAGGGAGTGGTGGTTCGCTGAGCTGCACCTGTTGCATCTCCTTCCAGTTCAGAGCTGGAGACCTTGGAGCTGCTTCATGGTCCCACCTGGGTGAGGGTGCTTCTGCCTGCTTCCGTCCCTGCTCCTCCCTTCCTGGCTGTGCCCCTGTCACGGTGGGAGTAGGGCTAGAGCCTGTGGCAATTCATACGTGTCTGTGTTCCAGGGTAGAGGCATCAAGGGGTTAGCTGAGGGCACGGCGCTGTGTTCTCCGAATTGCTGGCCCTAGAAGCCGTTTCCTAGTCTGTAAGTGGGTTAGTAATTCCTGCTGGCCAGGGCTGTTCTGGGAGTTCAAGGAGCTGAAAGCGAGCACTCTGCGATGACATCCGTGAACTCTTTGGAGCACCTAGAAGTCTGGATGACCTGGAAGAGGGGATGGAGCCAGGGGGCTCCAGGTGGGCACCCCTGGCCTGCCTTTGGTCCTCTCCTCATTCTGGGAGCCTAGCCTTGGCACCACAGCCCATTCTACATCCCTCTGGGTTTCCCAACAGGGAATGGTGGCAGTTCCATAATCAGGAAAGGTTAGGAAGGACAGCTCATATCTGTCGACTGCAAAGCTGGGAAGCTTTGAGACACTGCAGGGGCCCAGGAACTGAAGGCCCAGCTCCCAGCCACACTCAGCTTTGGAAATGACCATGACCTTTAGGAGCTGGACAACTGGTGGCTCAGGTGGATTTTGGACTTCCTTGCTGCCCTGTTATTTGCCCTTTCCAATGGAAACACCTGGAGGAGAAATGGCCTTTGGAATCATGAAGGTACCTCCTGCCAACCCCTGGGGCCCCAGCCCAGCATCCACCCTCAGCCATCCTTGGGTTGTGGCTGGAGCCTGATCTGTGGCTCTTTACCTCAGAAACTTCTGGGCCAATCCACGCTCGATATATGTTAGCTCATCTCTTGCCCTTCGCCGAGGGCTCACTGTGTGTAGGCATGGGGCTGCATGAATTGTCCACTGCAGGTTTATGTGAGCTTGTCGCTGTTTGACATGCAAGGAAGCACAGGCCTGTGGAGGCCAAGGGACCTGCCCAGGCTCTCGCGGAGCTTGTAATTAAATGTGTGCCAAGTCAGCTGGATGCCCACGTTTGTGATCCTATGGCAGAGGGAAGGGAAAGAATTGAGGCTTTCCTCCATTCCAGAGGCCTTTGGAGGAAGAAGCTTTAGCATGGGGAAGGCACCCAGTGCTCCCCCCAGCCACGTTCCTCTCCAGAATCCTGCCTCTCCAGGTCTGGGCCTCCCACCCCACCCCCACCATCCTGAAATAAGCTCAAGGATGGAGGAAATGCTCTGGAGTCGGGGGCCCAGAGCCCGAGGTCTTGGGTACAGCCTGGACACTGCCTGCTGGTCACTCTGGCCCCCACCTGCAGGCCTTCCATTGTCTGATGCGGAGCACAGGCACCTCAACCCTACTTCCCACACCCTGCTGCCAAATTGCTTACATTTTGTTATTATAAAACAAGTAAATAAAGAATAATCAACTAACAAACAAAACAAAACTGATAGGTAGACCAGATGACCCAAAAATTTTACTCCTAAATATCTACCCGAAAGTATTGAAAACCCACCTCTGTTCAGAAATTTGGAACACAATCCACACTCACCCAAAGGTGAAAACCTCCCAAATGTCCGTCAACGGTTGAATGGAAAAGCAGAACATGGCCTATCCACAGAGTGGATTATCACAGCTATGAAAAGGGATGATGTCCTGAACCAAGCCACAACATGTCTGAGTCCAGAAATACAGAAGCCAGTGGCAAATGGCCAGGTCACACATGAGTCCATTTGTAGGAAACTGGCAAATCTGTGGAGGCAGAGAGCATATTAGTGGTTGCCAGGAGCTGGGGCAAAGGCAAACAGGTGGGGTCTCTTTTTGGGGTGATAAGTTTCTGGAGCTAGATAGTGGTGATGGATGCATAACATTGTGAATGCTAAATGCCAGAATTGTTCACTTTAATAAGGTTAAAAGGGTGAAGTTCATGTTAGGTGGAGTTTGCCACAATAAAAAGAACCATTCCTTGACATTTAAGCTTGATTTAGAAAGAAAAACAAACCAAAAATCCCGGTAAATGGACTGTCAAAACCACCTGGACAAGGAGACAAGCAGGAGTAAAAGTCTCCGGATGTCTCTGCACATCTTCACACCACAGAAGCTTCGAGACCCCATCTTCCTGCCCTTTCCCCAGCATCCTGCTAGGTCCACGCCAGGCCGGGGTGAGAGGTAGCCTGCCAGCCCTCGGTTTTTCTTGGATGCAAAGTCTCCAGCCTTCACCGATGAGGCCACGAAGAGTCCAGAAGACCCCCAAGGATGGTTCAGGCTCCATGCTTGGCTGGGGGAAAATGGTGGCCACAGGAGCCACGGGCTGGCACTGGTCATGTCCACTGGCCACCACCACCCCACCCCTCAGAGCGGCCCTTGGTCCCCCGTGGCTCCCTTGGTGGCCTTCCCCAGATGCTGAGCTTAGAGGAGTGATGATTACTTGTCTAATGGAGAGCTCCCGCCTTCAAGCACAGAGCTCCCTAATTGAAATGTATGAGAAACAATTAATTGTAATTGGAATCAATAGATGATTTTCTTGGGAACTGTACACAATGTGAGGCAGAATCTAATTGCAATTTCCAAGTGCACACACTGCTCCAGATCCGGTGACTGACTGGGACAAAAGCAGGAGCATATTCTGGAAGGAGAGGCACCACCTAAGCATAAAAATGGGGCTGAAGTGGGTGAGGGGAGGGGGCTGTTAGGTCGAGGCCAGACAGAGGAAGGGGCTGCCTGGGGCCCCTGAGCAGGTGGGTTTTGAGACTTGGGGGTATCTATGTCATCCCAGAGGCCCCTCCAAGCCCTGCCCAGAGCTGCCTGGGAAGGGGGCCAGGAGGGACAGCAAGGGCCTGTCCTACCCCAAGAAGGAGAAACTGCTAATGAGGGGCCAATTGGCCCTGAGCACAGCCTGAGAATGCAGGACAGGGAACCCAGGGGTGACAGCCACCCCCTTGCCAATGCCTCAGCCTAGAGTGCCGGGCAACCAAACAAAAGCCACCACCTCTGCCCTGTCAGGGGTTCTGGCCAGGATTCTGCTCACAGCTAATTGGGGGATTTGGACAAATGCATTTTCCCTCCAAGATTTGGCTTCCTTCTTAAAGAACAAGGTCCCAGAAATCTTTCAAAGCACTCCCTCCCCAGTCTGTGGCACCTTTTCAGAAGTGGCTGCACCTGGAAAGAGAGCCCAGAAGACTTGCACCTTAGTCCATTTGTTCATTCATTCATTCCACCAAGCTTTTGGGGGTACCCCGATTTGGTGGATGCACTGACAGGCTACATCCTATGAGGAAGCCGCCATGCCTATTAACCATGAGATCCGAAAAAGAAGGGGGCGGTGGGCTGGGGAGCAGCAGCCTCACTCCCCAACTCTGGAGGAAACAGTGCCATGGCCTGGGGAAGGGGAAGCAAGGGGGTGCCCAGCTCCCCCTATGCCACCTACACTGGCCAAAGCCCACCCAGGTCATGAGGGATGGAGGCCACAGGGGCAGAGGACAGAAGGGAGCCCTCATGAGGTCCCTGTCCAGTCCTTCAACCCTGCCCCTGGCCCAGGCCCCCAGGCTGGGGAGCCAAGGTAGAGGGGGTTCTTCCTTATCAGATGGAATCTACACTATTCTCTGCATTCAGATCCACTTCCTCTCCCTGAAAGCCAAGCTTCTGGAACAAAGGACTGCCCTGACCACCTCACCTCCTGACCCCAGGCAGGCCCTGGAGACCCCTGGCTCTCATTTCTGCACCAGAGCCACAGGTGAGAAAGACTGGGAACTGGGGGGGCAAGGAAGAGGAGTGCCTGCTGGGCTGTGTGCTTGACAGGTCCCTCCTCATCTCCTGCAAGCAAGGAATGTGTCCATTCCAGCCCAATGGGGGCCCCAGCTTGAGGAACAGCATGGGATCCCCACAAACCCCAAAACCTCCCAGCTCACTGGTTTCCTCTAATGAGCTTCACACTGGCCCACATGGTAAAATGATGCTTTATCTCTGCTGGGGGAGGGGCAGTGGGTGGGAGCTGGTGGAGCCATTTAGAGATTTGAAGCTGGGGCCCAGGGGACAGGGGTGTGTCTAAGGACCCAGAATCAGGAAAGTGGCTGGAGAAACAGAACAGGGGTGAGCACTGGGCAGCCTCATGCTTTTTGGTTAAAGGAGATGGGGGTGGCAAGGGGCAGAGTGGGGAGGGGTGCAAGAGGAAGGGGTGGCCCAGCGTGGGGACAAGACCCTGTGTCTGCAAATAGCCCTGGCATCTGTTGAGTGCACGTTCAGGGGTGCAAGGCAGTCTGCAGCATGGCTGCTCCCAGCTCTGGCCAGACAAGGGTTAAAGGCTGAGGCTTGAGTTGACAAGTCCAAGGTAAAGTGGGTGGCCAGAAGGCTCAAAGGCATCCTTAAGCCCTCTTGGCTGAGAATTCTGGCTGTTGTCCTCTGGACAGACTCTCCCATCATCACTTGTGGATAGGAATCAGAAGGCTCTGGCAGAAGAGGACGCGGCTTTCGTTCTTAAAGGGACAGGGAGTACCCAAGCCTCCCTCCAGGGGATTTCGGTGCCACCCCCTTGCTCTCAGCCTGCTACCACTTCTTCCTGGGAAAGGAATTTCCCTCGGCCCCTCAGTGCCTGCTGCAGGGCGCCCAGGGCTGGGGCCAGAGAGGGGTCCACAGGAGCCAGGGTCAAGAGACAGAGTAACAGTGGCAGCTGATATCCACTGGGGGGTCGCTACAGACCTTCCCTGAGGAGAGTGATTGCCTCCCCAGGAAGGTGCACGGAGACTCTGGGCCTCTTCCAGTGAATGTTTTTTCCCCTTGCACCAGAACCCAGGGTTGTAGCAGCTGGAAGAGAGGATGGGGTAAGGGCCCCGCTCCAGTCAAGGGATCTTGCCAACTGCTCCTGCCCTCCCTGGCTCTAACCCCACTGTGAGACTGTGGCCTTCCCTCTATCCAGCTTCCCTGGGGTGTTCGGCCATTTGGAGGGTGGACAGATCAGACCGTTACCTCGGCACCCTGTGAACTAGTGAGCCAAGGTTCTGCCCCTCTGAGCTCTGTCCTTCCCACCAGGCACCCACATCCAGACAGCGAGAGGCACTGGGGGGCTGTGGGAGGGGTTGTACCCCGATGCATAACCCTGCCCAAGAGGCGCTGCTGTGCCTGGCTTTGGCCCTGAGTGTTCCCCCCACTTCCACACAGACCCTCATGGCACAGCTGCAACCCAGGCCCAAAGCTGCCCAGGCTGAGCTGCCAGCTGGCACATGGCCCACGGGCTGAGGGTTTGCCCAGAGCTTCGGGGGACCCGCCACCTGCCTGCAGGTGCCCACAGGTTCCAGTTGGCATCCGGCACGGCCTGCCTTGTGTGGTGCCCGAGGCCCGTGGCCACGCCTGGGGAATGCCCTTAAGGGGACGTGGACCATGCCCAGCAGGCAGCCTGGAGCCCTCCAGGTTGAGAGCCAGCTTGGGGTCCTGCCCCCCCAACTCCCACAATTGCCAGGTTGTCCTCACCACCCATCAAAAATTGGGGTATGAAGAAGGCACACCCTCAGCCTGGAGAAAGGGGTTTGGCTGGAAATTGTTCTCCACCCTGTGGGGAGGGACCAGAAGAGCTGCTGAGGCTAGAGGCTCCAACCCCTACCGACACGGGGCCCTCCCCGAGCAGGCCTGTAAGGAAACCTGCACGTGCTCCAGGGGATAAGCTCCAGGCTGCTCACCTTGGTGCAGAAGGAAACCGAGGTGCAGAGGGGTTGGGGGAGCACTGGGACCCCACCCAGCTGCAGAGGCAGTGCGTGGGGCCGGCTCTGGGCCCACTGTCCTTCCTGGCACCGTAACCCCTGGCCTGACCCTGGGCAGGGTCTCTTCCAGGGTGCGATAAAAGGGGCGGATGCCAGCAAGACAGGGTGTCTGCTGGACCCTCTATCCTGGAGGAGGGGTCTGTGCTAAGTGATGGGGCCTTGGCAACATGGGAGACAGCTGCGGCTTTTGGGCCCGGGGCTCGAGCCTTTGAACTGCAAGGGACCCTGCCTGTTGCCTACTTGTCTTCCTATGAGCCCCAGCTGAGGGTGGTGGGAAGAAAGCACAGGGACATGAAGGGTTCTTCTGCCTGATGTGGGGGTTGGGGGCTCACCTGGGAGGGGCTACTGGTCAATGTCTGAATCCAGTTTCCCCTGTCACAGCTTGGTGGAGGGGAGGGGGGCATCAAGCGTGATGCAGACCACCTTAAAATGCCCAGGCCTGCCCCCACAGAGAAGGATCCAGCCCCAAACATCAACAGGGCCAAAGGATGAGACCCTGACCTGGACATTCCATAGCTGAAGGGCTGTGGGCAGGGGCAGTGCTTGGGGTCCATTTGGAGCTTCTACCTGTGCCCGGGACCCCCATGCCGGCAAACCCGACCTCCCTGGGGCATGAGGCACAGGGTCCAGAGGAGGCACTCAGCGCCCCAGGCTCATCTCCTGCAGAACCCTGAGACACCAGCTCCCTTCTCCTTTTGCTGAGGGGTCTTGGAGGAAGCCCAAGGGTTTCAGGCACGCCCCTCCCCTGAAATTGTTTCTCTGCCCAGAGACCGGGAGGATCTCAGGCTCATGCTGCGCCCAAGGCTGGGTCCCCCACTCCCGACCCTTCTAGGGAGGCACACCTGTTTTCCAGGATGCTGTAAGGATGGGGGGCAAGAAGCAGGGTCACCAGAACCTCCCCCGTCCCTCCCTCAGGGCAGGCCATCATCCAGGGACGTGTCTCCATCGGAACCCCCTTCTTCTCTCCGACTGCGCACCCCCCCCTGGCCCCCTGGCCATGATGGTTTCGGGCCCCGGATGACTGCCCGTGGCCGCCGCGCGCTCCGTGGGTCATGGACAGCTGGTACATTCTTGGATGTACCATGTGGATGGCATTGGTGGGTCAATGGAAGGCCTTCCCAGCCTGCTGCGTTTTGGCCCCAGCTGTGAGACAGGAGCACTTGAAGAGGACTCATGGGACTGGGGTGCAAGGGGACCAGGGAGAGGGCCCCTGCACCAATGCCGGCTCCTAGGAAGCAGGGCCATCCCTGGACATGGCTTCTCCCAGCCCCCGGTGCCTGTCGAGGGGCAAGGCCTCACTGGGCTCAGGGCAGTTTGGGCCTGAGCTCTCAGCTTCAAGCAGTCCTGGCCAAGGAATGGTCGAGAAGGAAAGAGGGTGAGGACGTGGCACGACAGATTTCAAATTTCATGGTTAATTGCCGTGAGGGTCGCTCAGGCTCAGGCTCTCAGACCTGGGCCTTCCTGAGGCCCAACTGTTGCCCCAGCCCACCCCGCCCTCTCCCATCTGTCCACCTGGCTGCCGTGGGCCCTGGGTGGGTTACCCATTGCAACCGGTGGGTGATGGGAAGCCAGCTCCTGATGGGGCCATTTTCTCCAAGACACCTGTGACTGAGTCTGGTCCAGGGAGCAGGGGAGCCGCCCTCTCCCCAGCACCAAGGGAGCCAGAATGCTCTGGGGGGGCCATGGCACCTGCCAGTGCCACCTTCCTCTCTCCCCAGCAGGCAAGGGCCCCTTCATTCTCTCCTCTGGCCACCCGCAGTGGGGGCTGTGCAAGGGTTGGGGGGTTGTCCCGTCTGGCCATGGTCCTTGGCTAAGCAGCCTCTGGGATGGCCTCTGGGGTGGGTCAGAACCTTCCAGGGCCAGCCCTGGCAGTGTCCACCACCCCCAAGCCAAGCCCTTCTTGAGCCGACCGTGGTCCCTGAGAGCCATGCCCAAGCCGGTGGTCAAGGGCTTCACCCCCTCCTCTGGGGGTGCCCAGGACTCTGCCCCACTGCAGGGACCCTGGACACCCCACATCTGTGCCTTTTTCTCCATGGTGGACGTGTCTAGTGCTGATACCACAGGACCGAGCCACCCCCGTGGCAGCCCCCGCCATGGGCAGGCTAATCTGTTCCGAGAGGAGAGGGCGGCCTCGCAGCCGGTGTCTTTTTA
>JAQZBX010050699.1:0-19584 GCA_029593785.1 Cabassous unicinctus | reverse complement strand
TGCATTGGGTAGATGGTATGGACAAGAGCGGCAAGAGCTCCCCCAATCCAGGCTGCAGTCGTCATCTGGAGACATACCACTGTGCTCATAAGGAATGTGTATCTCAGGGGGTTACAGACAGCCACGTAGCGCTCATAGGCCATGAGAGTTAGCAGGACACACTCAGCAATTCCAAGTGTAAGAAAGAAAAACAGCTGAGCTGCACATGCAAAATAGGAAATGTTTTTTTTCCCCTGTGAAGTAGTAAGTTACTGTCTTAGGAACTGTGCTGGAGATGAAAGCCAGGTCAATGAGGGAGAGCTGACTGAGCAGAAAGTACATGGGTGTGTGGAGGTGGGAGTCCAACCAGTTGAGGAGAATCAGGAAAGAGTTTCCAGTTAAGGCAGTAGAGTAGATGAGAAGGACAATGAGGATGAAGAGATGGGGGTGTCTGAACTCGGGAAAGAGCCCCAGGAGGATGAAGTCAGTTGAGTTTTCATTCTTTTGGTCCATGTTTTCATTCAAATACTCTAGTTGATCTGAAAATCTATAGAGGTGAAATAACATTACAAGGGATGTTATGTTTGTTAAGATAATTGTATGTCTTGCTCAATATTATTACCCTTTGAACTTTTATTAGCAGAAATTTAAAATACATATTCTTGTAAAATAGGAATTTGAAAAATGCCCCATTAAATCAAATTATAACTTTGACCTACAATTGTCCTGATTTGGTCGAAGTATATTTAAAACTTTAATCCTTTATGGATGACAATTTTGATCACCTGGATATTCACACAAACTTATAGTTTCTTTTTACTTCTGACTGTTGGTATGCTTAATTTTGCATATACCAGCTCTATGGAAAATGCTAAATTGTCTTCTCTCGACATAGGAACTTTTAGGGAACTCTTGAGGCACTCCCCAGCTAGACTCCAGAGGCTTTTGCAATCAGACAAAAGAGGAAGAGGTTTATTTTCATCATATTGGAACCCACAATTCATATATTATTCTGCTTCTCTCTTCTGTTTTTACTTCTGCTACCATAGTCCCTAGGTTAATTTA
Organism: Cabassous unicinctus; assembly: GCA_029593785.1. NCBI lineage: Eukaryota > Metazoa > Chordata > Mammalia > Cingulata > Chlamyphoridae > Cabassous > Cabassous unicinctus. The sequence goes on along the minus strand of JAQZBX010050699.1, from coordinate 18,540 downwards.
TCTTGAAATAAGTCAATAACCTCTTTAGGTATCTCTTTTCCATCAAAGTCCTGTATTATCCTCTATTTCCTACAGAGTAAAACCAAAATTTGAGTCAGTTATTTTAAAGTTCTGCACACTCACCACCAAACACTTAGATAAGTGTATGCCAAGAAAAATGTACCTTCTTCTTTCTCAGTTATGAGAGCGTATTTCCATAAATGCTCATTCTTCAAACACAAAGAGGTGATTTGTAATATATAAGCTGATATTCTCTTCTTCAGTGATTAGGATTATTTTGGTGCTTACATTACTACAAATAAAATAAATACTTTTATTTATCTATATGGAATATTTAATGTTATTCCAAACTTTCCATCCTCACACATTTATTTATTTGAAATAATAGTAATTAAAACGTAACATAAAATCCAACCACCTGTTAAAAGACATGAAAATCCTCATTTTAACCAACATCAGCAAGATGGCCCTAAAGCATTTCATTTTCTGTTAGATAGCCAATGATTCTTTGTATGATATCTTCCACTTTTTGAGGGCCCGCTAATTTTGATGCTTCTCAGACTCCCTCATTTTTGATATGCATATGCTTCTCCTTAAGGTTATTTTGGTTTCTCCTTTGGAGAAATAGTTATAAATAACCATGCTTTGTTAATTTCTTTTAATGGAAGGTATAATTGGCTTTTAAAATTATATAGTTAGTTTTTTGTTTTTTGTTTTTTAGTATTATTATTATAACTGGATAATGAAAATGTTCTAAAAATAATTGGAGTAATGAATGCACATCTATGTGATTACAGAGAACACCATTGATTGTACACTTTGGATGGATTTATGAATATGTATCAATAAAATTGATTTGTTAAAAAAACACATTTCATCTAAAAAAGAAATAGCTCTATAGGAGTGCATTACCCCCATCACATGTGTTTAAATTTAAGTGCTCAAAAGTTTAAAGAAACACTGTAGAAACATTTTTGTGTCTAGTCAGCCCCTATTGGAAGAGTATGGGCAGATTGCTTCCACTCAACCATCCTACAGAGGTATAGTAGAACTATACCTCCTATAGAGGTATAGAACAGCTTTACCAATTATTTACAACTGTAATTTAATATTTATGCAAAGGGCCTGGAATGGATGTTTTATCCATCTCCTCCTCCACATGTTAGTAGAATTCATTCATAGCATTCTTACTTAACTGTGAAAAGAAGTCTTCATATTCATACCACAAACTTGCTATGTGGTTTCTGTATCACCCTGTGCTTTGAGACTTGGTGATTGACCAAAACTAACATTCAGCATGTAAATCAATTGTTATAGTAATAGGAATGGGTAAAGTAATGGTTTCATCTGTCCCCAGTTGCAGTTGTCTGGTGAACTTCCAGTCATTGTAGCCATGCTTTTTTTAATCCATGGCTCATTGGAATTAAATTTGTTAATTATTGTGGAAAAGCTGATCTCTGACATCTCAGAGACCCTTAAAATGGATTAACTACTTTCCTTTTCCATACTTGGCTTGGGTCTTAGAACACTATGTGAGGGTGCAGTACAATATTCTAATTCAGACCAAGTCTCTTTTTAACTTCTATTAGGGTATTTTCCTTGGACCTGGTAAGGAAATCTGGGAATCTGTCGCTAGAACTTAATTAACCATAGAATCTTAAACTTTTTTGAAAAATAATCACTATCCAGTAATCTATGCTGTTTGTTTGAAAAATTAAAATAATACCTTTCTTTTTATTAGATCTGTAAGGAAAATGGGAATGTTACTTAAGTCACATTTCACAATTCTTTTTTAAAAATATATGGTTGGGAATACTGAGACCTCAATCACTCTCATTTTAGCTCACTCATAGGGTGGAGGTTCAATGCTGGGATAGGTAAGCCAAGAAGTATAGAGACTACTAACCCCCACCCAGAAGTTTGCACATAAAGCAAGAAATAACTCTGGGAGAATCAAGTCCCTGTCCTCACCCCCATCTCTGGTGCAGCTCTGCAGACATTTTGCCTAGAGGGAAAGGCAGACCATAATAACAGAAAGCTTTGAAGCTCTGCCTTAGGAAAGTTATTTACTTGGAACAGAGTTTGGAGAAGTTCAAGTCTAAGAATTTTCTTTAAAACACTGGAGATTATTGTGCTTATGCATTTAAGAGGAATCTGTTGTTCTATGAGCGCAACAATTTAAACCATAGGACATCGAGTATACTAAAGTAACCAGAGAAAGAAATAGCTAAGAATAGTCCCCACATCATCAAGCCAAACTTCAAGTACTGGGCTCAAAACCCACCTGTGGATGTGGCCTAAATTTAATTGGATCAGACTGTAGAAGAATTTATGTGTGAAGTCATAGTCAAGTCAATAAAGCAATGAGCTAGGAACTAGTGCAACCTAACTACTGGGTGATACCAACAGAGACAGAAAGCTTAACAGAGAAACAAATGAAAGAGACAGTCAAAGAAAGCCCTGATAAAACCAGTGTCATCCCAGGGTTACTGTGTATGTGCCCAAAGCTGCACACTCTATGGAGTGACCTGAGAGGCTGCACAATGTGGAGTCATAATTAATATAGTGCAGCTCAGTCACATAATAAATAATCAAACAACAGCAAGAAGCCCTCAAGCAGCATGAGATCAGTATACAAAGATGTTACAATATATTATTTAAAATCTCCAGTTCTCAAAAAAAGTATAAGAAATGGAAAGAAAGTAAAATGTCACCCATATTCATGGAAGAACAAGAAAAAACATTTAAAAACAAAACAAGTGAAAGGAGGAGGGGAAGATGTCATCAGATTAGGCAGACAAGGTTCAGATTTCTCACAAAAACAACAGAGAAAGAGCCAAAATACGCCCAGGGGACATGCTTTGGGTGTCAGCAGACCAAGTCAGTGCTTCACAACTACCAGTCAGGTGAAGGAGAGAGAGATGAAGAATCCAACACAAGAAAATGTGTTACTAAACATCCAGGCTGCCAAGAAGGACTCCCCTTTCCCAACCCCAAGATATTAAGTGGGGGTAAATCACCTGGCTCATTGCTGCTGACTGAGAGGGGAGCAGATATTTTCTTCCCTGTCAGCTGTTAAAAGGAAAAAGGGAAGAGGAGTTAGGAGGCTTTTCTTCAATGAATTCAGTCAGTCAAGCCTGCTTTGAATCTCGGCTCCAGCCAGACCAAAACAAGGGAAAACATAGAGAGATAAGACTCCGTGGAAAGGTGCACAAACAAATGCCATTTGCTAGCCAGTCTGGAAATTGCATGAAAAAACTGCATTAAGGGCTCTACCCCATCCTGGGAGAAAATCTGTGCCAACTTAATGAGTCCCTGGCATGATTTTGATAACTTAACGTGGGCAATTTTAAGGACTTTGGATAAGTTGAACCAAATATGAAAGAAGAGCTGTGAAAAAATAGTAGCAATAAGCAAGAGAGAGAAATTAAATACAGAGTAAATTCACAAACATGTTCTGATGCCTAGACATTAGCAAAAAATTACACCCCAAAACAACAGCATATTGATTATTTTCAAGTGCTCATGGATCCTTCTCCAAGAGAAACAATATGATGGGTCACAAGGCAAGTCTCAATAAATTTAAAAAAATTGAAATTATACAGAACACTTTCTCTGATCTATATGGAATGAAGCTGGAAATCAATAACATGGAACAAGGGAAAATTCATAAATATATGAATATTAAATAATCAGTGGTTCAAAGAATGAATCATTAGAAAATTCAGCAAATATCTTGAGATGAATTAAAATGAGAACAAAACATATCAAAACCTATGGGACACCACAAATGCTGTGCTGAGAGGGAAATTTATAGTTCTGAATTATTACATTAAAAAAGAAGAAAGAGCTAAAATTGAAGATGTAACCGTATACCAGAAAGAACAGCAAACTAATCTTAAACCAACCTGAAGGAAAGATATACTAAAGATCACAGCAGAAATAAATGAATTTGAGAACAACAACAGCAACAAAACAATAGAAACTACAAAATCAAAACTACGTTCTTTTAGAAGATCAATAAAATTGAAAAACCCTTAGCTAGACTGACAAAGACAAAAGAGAGGACACAAATAAATAAAATCATAGGTGAGAGATGGGACTTTACCACTGACTCCATGGAAAAAAGGGAGCTCTTAAGAGGATATTATGAACAATTGTATGCCAAAAAACTAGAAACTGTAGATGAGAGGGACAAATTTTTAGAAACACATGAGCCACCTACACTGACACTATAAGAAATAGAAGACTTCAATAAACCAAACAAAAGTGAAGATATTGAAACAGTCATCAAAAATATCCCAAAGATGAAAAGACCAAGACCAGATGACTTCACAGGTGAATTCTACCAATCATTCAAAGATGACTTAATACCAACCTACCTCAAGCTCGTACAAATAATTGAAGAGTAAAGAATAAACCAAACTCATACTATGAAGCCATTACCCTAATATGAGAATCAGGTAGAGATACTACAAAAAAAGAGAAAAAATACAGACTAATATCTCTAATGAATATGGATACAAAAATCCTCAAGAAAAATTCTTGCAAACAGAATCCAAAAGCACATTAAAGGAATTATACACGACAATCAAGTGGATTTTATCCCAGATATGCAAGGGTCATTTACACAAGAAATTCAATTATTGTAATAAAGCACCATGATAAATTGAAGAAGAAAACACACATGGTCCTCTCAAATGATGCAGAGAAACATTTGACAAAATACAGCAGCCTTTCTTGAAAAAAAAAACAAAAAAAAAAACACTCCCAAAGATAGGAATAGAAGGAAGTTTCTCAATATGGGAAGTGTATACATGAAAAACCTACAACTAGAATTATACTCAATGGTGAAAGACTGAAAGCTTTCCCACTGAGATCAGGAACAAAACAAGGATGCCCCCTGTCACCATTATTCAATATCATGCTAGAAGTTCTATCTAGAGCAATTAGGCTAGACTAAGAAATAAAAGGCATCCAAATAGGAAAGGATGAAATAAAAGTTTTCACTATTCACTGATGACATGATTGTATATTTAGAAAATTGTGGAAAAGCCACCAAAAAAAAGCAACTAGAATTAATTGAAAAAGTGGCCAGATGTATTAGTCAGGGTTCTCTTGGGAAACAGTATCAATAGCAGATATCTGTCAATAATATGACATTTTATAAGAGTCTCTCAAGCGATCATGGGGATGCACAAGTCCAGGTTCCGCAGGCAGGCTGCCAGCCAGGGCCTCCGATGAAAGTCTGATGAAAGGTCCTTGATGAGTTTCTGGGAGAAGTTGGCTGTCCAAAGACGAGCTGGGAAAAATTCTCTATGATTGGTGAAATCATTTCCCCTTTTAAGGCATTCAACTGATTGGATAAAAGCATCACCCATTGCTGATGCAACCTCCCTGACTGATACAGATGTAATCAGCCATCCATGCAGTAAACACACTGGTGATCAAAATCCATAAATGTTCTTGTATTACAATTAGCTCAGTGCTTGCTGGACCTAACACCTGGACACAATTACCTGGCTGAGTTGACATATTAGCCTAACCATCACACCGGATATAGGATTAATATGCAAAAATCAATAGGGTTTATATACACTACTGATGTGCAATTTGAGGGGAAATCAGAAAAAAAAGTCCATTTATAATAGCCACTAAAACAATCAAATATTAAGAAATAAACTTTACCAAGGACCTAAAATACCTATATTCAGAAAACTACAAAACATTAAAAAAAGAAATTGAATAAGACTTAAATAAACAGATGAACATTCCATGATCATCGATTAGAAGAGTAAATATCATTAAAATGTCAATTTTACCCAGACTCGTTTACAGATTTCACACAATCCCAATAAAAATTCTTACAGCCTTCCTTGCATTGATGATAAAGGCATTAATCAAATTAATTGGAAGGGTAAGGGGCAAAAATGTCTTTTAAAATGTCATTAAAAAGAAGAAAGAAGTTGGAGGACTGTCACTTCCTGATTTTTACACATATTACTTAGGTACAGTGATAAAAACAGTATGGTCTTGGCATAAGGACAGACAGATTAACCAATGAAACAGAATCAAGAACTCATAAATCCTTCCTCACATCTACAGTCAAATGATGTTTGACAAGGCTTTTAAACCCACCCAGCTGGGCAGAACATTCTAGTCAACAAATGGTGATGAAAGAATTGGCTAGCCATAATCAAAAGAAAGAAAGAAGACCTCTATCTCACTCCTCATAGAAAAATTAACTCAAAATTGATGAAGCACCTAAATATAAAAACAATAAACATAAAATTCCGAGAAGAAAATGTAGGAAAACATCTTCCAGATCTTGTGGTAGACGGTAGTTTCTCAATCCTATGCCCAAAGCACTAACAACAAAAGAAAAAATAGATAAATCAGGCCTTGTCAAAATTCAACACTTCTGCACTTCAAAGGACTTTGTAAAAAATGTGAAAAGGCCACTGACTCAATGCAAGAAAATATTTGCCAATCACATATTTGATAAGCATTTAATATCCATGATATATAAGGAGAGAATACAATTCAACCATAAAAGGACAAAATATCCAATTAAAAAAATGGGCAAAAGACTTAAAAAGACAACTGTCCAAAGAAGAAATACAAATGGTGAATAAATGCATGAAAAAATGTTCAACATCACTAGCCAGTAGGGAAATTCAAATCAAAATCACAATGAGATATCATTTCACACTTATTAGACTGGCTGCTATTAAAAATTCAGAAACTGTTGGAGACGATGTGGAGAAATAAGAATGCTTATTCAATGTTGGTGGGAAAGGAGGATGTTACAGCCAAAGTGGAGTATATTTTGGTAGTTCCTAAGAAAGTTGAGTATAGACTTGCCAGGGAACCCTGCAATACCATTGCTAAGTATGTACCCAGAAGCACTGAGAATGGTGACACATGAATAGATATTTGCACACCAATGCTCATAGCAGCATTATTCATGACAGCGAAAAGTTGGAAACAACCCAGGTGTCCAGCAACTAATGAATGAATAAAAAAATTGTGGCGCATACACACAATGGAATTCCATGCAGAGGTAAGAAGAACTGAAATTGTGAAACATATGCCAACATGGATAAACCTGGAAGACATTATGCTGAATGAAGCAAGCCAGACACAAAAGGATGAATACTGTATGATTGGCCTATTATAAACTAAATATATTATGTGAAATATGAATATGTGTAGAATTGCAAATATAAGACCGTTTTTCTTTGAAGCTGAATCAATGTAAGCTAATACTGCAAAATGTTAATATAAGACAAAAAAAAAATTAACTAAGTGAATGAGACCAGACACAGAATACTACATATATTATGATGACATTTATATAAAATGTAAATATAAACCAGTTTATAAAGATGGAATTAGATTACTGGCTATATATGTCTGAGGAAGGAATGTTAAATAGTGTGGAATCTCTCTTTTTGAAGAAAAGAAATTGTTCTAAAATTTTTGAAATGGTGAATGTACAAAACTGTGATTATACTAAAAGCCATTGATTATACACTTTGGATAGATCATATGGTATGTTAATATATCTCAATAAAACTGCTTAATAAACAAATAAATAATTGTGAAAGAATAACAAAAAATGGAAGCTATGAACAGCAGGGAAAAACTAGAGAGATTGAGAGGCGAAGAACTTTCTTGTTTGTTTGTCCTTTTTGTATATTATTATCATTAAAATGATGAAAACATTGTACTAATGATTGAAATGAATGCACAGCTTTGTGATTATACCAAATACTATCCATTGTGCACTTTTAATGAATTGTATGCTTTATTAATATGTATCAATAAAATTGATTTGTTTTAAAAAAAGGGCTTTTGAAACTGCTTTTGAGAGGGCCTAATGTTGCAATTAGCAGACAAAGATTTCAATGCAGCTGTTTTAAATATGTCAAAACAATGTAAAGAAGTGAAGATATGATGGGACTTCTTAATCAAAGACATATTTAGAAAGAGTTGGACTTTATGAAATCAACTAAATTAAAAGTACAATAACAAATGGAAAATTCACAAGAAGGGCCCAAGAAAAGATTTTAATAGGCAGAAAAAAATAACAGGAAACTTTAAGATAGATAGATAGAGATTATTCAGTAAGCAGGATAGACAGAAAAAGAATGAAGAAAAAATAGACAGTCTTGGAGGTATGTGGGGCTCCATTAAGAACACCAATATTTGCATCACTAGAGTATAAGAAGGAGAGGAGGCAGAGTATTAATTAGTAAAAATATTAAATACAATTAACTGAAAACTTCCATTATACCATAAAATAATTTAATCTACATTTCCAATAAGCCCAATGAGCTCCAAGTAGGATTAATGCAAAGAGGTTCCATATTCAATAAAAATGTTTCAAGACAAAGACAAAAAGAAAACATTGAACACAGAAAGGAGAAAGTTGCTCATGTACAAAGGAACCACAGTAAAATTAAGAGTTTGCTTCTCATCAAAACAGTGGAGGCACTTATGAAGTGGGATGACATATTCAAAGTGCTAAAAGGAAAAAATTAACCTGCCTACAAATACTTAATATCCAGCAAAACTATCTTTTCAAAAATGAAAGTGAGCATACATCATTTCACTAATGAAATCTACTTAGCATTTAAGGAAGAAATGATATCAATTCTCCATGATTTTTCCAGAAAAGAGAAACAACGGGGAAAGTTTCTTCCTCATCCTATGAGACCGGCATTATCCTACGGAAAACAGCACACCAATATCTTTTATGAAGAAACATGCAAAAATCCTCAAGAAAATATTGAAAATCAAATACAACAATGTATATAAAGAATTATACTCAAGACCAAGAGGAATTTATTCCTGGTACTCAAGACTTGTTCAATATTAAAAAATCAATCAATGTAATCCATCACATTGACAGCCTAAAGAAAAATCATGTGATGATATCAATTAATACAGAAAAAATGGACAAAATCCAACATCAATCAATGATTGAAAACTCTCAACAAACTATGAATAAAGGGGAACTTCATCAACTTGATATATAATATCTACAAACTACAACTATTATCATACCTAATCATAAGGAACTGGACACTTTCCCCTGAAATTAGGAACAAGACAAAGGTATCCTCTCTTACCTCTTCTATTCAATATTGTACTTAAGTACTAGCTAGTTCAATAATATAAGAAAAGGAATAAAAGGTGTACAGATTGTTAATTAAGAAATAAAATAGTCTTTGTTAGCAGAGGTTTGTGGGGAATTTGAAGTGACACTTTAAAGGGTGTAGGATTTCTCACTGGAAATATGGAATTAGATAGTGGTAAAGGTTTCACAACATTGTTAGTGTAGTAAAAATCACTGAATTGTACACTTTAAATGGTTAAATTATCTTTATGTTTTATGAATTTTCTTTTCATAAAATACAGAATACAGTTTTAAAAATGTCAATTTCTTTCCTTTATACCAGCAATAAACAAATGGAATTTGAAAATAAGAAAAAAAATATTTATAATTGCATCCAAAAATGAAATACTAAGATAAAAATGTAGCACAAGAAGTACGGGATCTGTATACAAAAAACTTCCAAATTCTAATGAAAGTGATCAAAGATGATGCAAATAAACAGACATGTTTTTGTGTTCATGGACTAGAAAATCATTCTTAAGATGTTAATTCTTTCCAAATTGATCTATACATTTAACATAAACCCAATCAAAGTCCTAGTAAACTATTTCTTTTTCATAATATTTTTTTATTTTTTAAAAATACTTAGATTATATAAATGTTACACAAAAAATATAGGGATTCCCATATACCCCACTCCACACACCTCCCACACCCTCCCACATGAACATCCTTCATTAGTGTGGCACATTCATTGCAATTGATAAACGCATCCTGGGGCATTTCCACTGAGCTTGGACCATAGTTCACATTGTAGTCTACACTCTCTTCTACACAGGTCTGCATGCTGTGGGATGATATAAAAAGACCTATATCTGTCATGGCAATGTCATTCAGGTTAATTCCCAAGTCCAGAATAAAAAACCTGTTATAAGTGTTTTTCCCTCTCCCTGTCCCAGAACCTCCAGTGGCCACTGCCTCTTCATCATTGTTGTAATTTCTTCCATTGCTTGAATCACAATATGTCTATGGTAGACTACCAGTAGTCCAGAGTTCAATCCCCAATCCTGAGGATTCTGGGATGGTGATGTCCACTCCACCTCTACTTGAGAGGGGGCTTCGATCCTATACAGTTAATGGATGGGACTCTCTTGCTTGCAGTTGTTGGCTCTCTCATTTCCTTGGAATGGTGGTTGTCAATCATCACAACTATTCATAGTAAACTATTCATAGCTATTGAAAGACAGATTCTAAAGTTTATATGGAAAGGCGAAAGTAGATTAGTCAACATTATTTTGACAAAAATAACAAAGGTTGATTATTCATACTACCAGGTTCAAAGACACTGTAAAACTACAGTAATCAAACATCAAAGTACTGGTGAAGGAATAGACACATAAATTGAAGAGAATAAGAGCACAGAAATAGAACCATACAAATATTCTCAACCAATTTTAAGCAAGGGGTAAAGTCAGTTTAATCAAGAAAAGATAGTCCTTTCCACAAATGATGCTGGGACAATTGGGATGTTCACATGCAAAAATACGAATAAGGATTTACCTAAAGCACAAACCTCAAAACTTTCACAAAAATCAACTTAATATACATCATAGATGAATACACAAATATGATTACACCAAATAACACTGATTGTACACTTTGGATGAATTTATACTTTATTAATATGTATCAATAAAATTGAAAAAATGCTTAAGAAAAGAAAAATTTGAATGTACAAAATAAATTAGAGAGACAAATGAAATACCAGCTATGTATCGCAGGGAAACCTTAGAGAGATTGAGAGGTGAATATTAAGAGGTACAGTTATTTGGGTTATTTTCTTTATTATTAATATCAATAATAATGAAAATATGCTAATGGTGATTGAATTGATGAATGTAGGACTGTGCAATTATACCAAATACCATTGACTGTACAAATTGTATAGATTGTATGCTTTTTAATATGTATCAATAAAACTGATTAAAATTTTAAAAATGTTTCATAGGTCTAAATGTAAAACAGAAAACTATGAAAATTCTAGAAGAAATCATAGGAACAAAAATAGGTGACATTGCCTTTAGCAATGAGGCTTTAGACAAAACAAAAGCATGGTCAGTGAAAGAGAAAAACTGATCAATTGAATTGATTAAAATTAAAACCTTCCATCCTGTGAAACACAATGTTAATAGAATGAAAAGAATCCACTGATTTCTAGAAAAATTTACAAAGCACATACCTTAAAAAGAACTTGGATCTAAAATATACAAATAGCTTTTACAACTGAACAATAAGAGGTGACAGCACAAAAAATGAAGTAGGGATCTCCAAAACACCATTCCTTCATTATGTAAAGAGTAAGATAACAAAAACTGTCAGAATCCTTCTTTTTTTTTTGAAATGCTTACAGAAACAAGGAGACAGGTAAAGTAGAATAAAGCTGTTGAAATTCCTTGAGAGTGTTGTGGCATTTTCACTTCCATCCCCTAATCCCCAGTAGGCTGGTGGCTGTAATGAAAATAATCTACATTCTTGTTGCAGCTCACTGATGCCAGAGGGGGAATTTCATACCTTGTTCTTGGAGAATTTTGGCCGTCTAAGTTCATCTGTCTGCCTGGTGGTTCCTTGAGTGATCAGCTTGGCTCTGATTCACCTGCCTCAGAGTTTTCTTGGAGTTGGAGCATTCTCCTGGGTGATGTTTGTTGAAAGGGTTTAAAGGCAAATATTCAATCATATATTCCTGGGGCAAGGATAATAGATGGGTCAAGCAGGAGAAAGACAGAAAAATCTGAGAAAGGAGAGGCTGGGGAAGGAGATAAAAGGAAGAAAAAGGTCTCTGCAAAAGCTGTCATGTGCAACAGGGAATCTGGAAGTCTACACACATGTTCAGGGTTGAAAAAATGTTCATAAATGATTCAAAAAATGCTAAGCTTTCACCACTGGCTGACCTTCAGGCTCTGCACAAACAGGGAATGAAAAGTATAGGAAAGTTGTAAAGGGCCTGCCTAGTCATTGAATAAATGCACCAACACAGAGCTATCTCTAAACAATGGGTGAGGTTTTCTTTAGCTTGATCCAGAAATTCAGGAAAGCTCTACCAAATCACTAGCTGAACAAAAAACTAAAGGAACAGAGAGTTCATTTGGTACACAAAAGAGAAAATACAGACTACATAAATGGTTTGGAAGAGTCAACAAATAACAAACTACAATCCACAAGAAGATGCAACAGCAAACTCAGGGAGGAAGAATAATCTGATTTCCATAGTGATCACATTATATTATTCAAAACGCCTTGTTGTCAATAAAAAAATTATATGAGGCAAGCAAAGATATGTTAAAGTATGGGTCACTCAGTGCTTAAAAATGAAATAATTAGAAAATATCCACAAGGAAATTCAAACATTGGATTTACTAGAAAAAAAAACTTAAACTGTCTTAAATATGCTCAACAAAGTCTCAAACAAGAATGCTAACAAAGGATTTAAGGATGTCAGGGCATCAGAGGCAAGGTATACAGACTTATGAAATCTATACCCCCTGGTGGGCTTTATTTTGAAATATATGATAATCTATTTCGGGAATATAACATAGTCATTTATAATTCCCCTACTAATGATTCTTCTACTCCTTTTCTTTGAACATATAATTTTCAATATGCTCATTAAATATTTCTCAGAGATTAAAATTTTTGGATTGTTCATATGTCACCTGAGGCTTGTGTCCCTACAGAGTAGTGGCCAACTCCTATCCTCCAGTTCTTTGAACTTGCCCTGGAGAACCAACAAAATGATGATGTCCCATCCAGAAACACAAGGAGTATCTATAACAGCAAGCAAAATATTTCCTTCCATCTGCCCCATAATATCTAAGTCCCTTCTCAGCCTGAAGCAGTCAGAGTAGACATCATCCCAAATCTGTCAAGATTGAGGCATGAACAATCATAGGGGGGAGTGTAACCATGGATCAAAATTATTAAATTTTTATTATAATTATTATCTTGTTTTAACAGAAGAATTTGTAACAATGATATAAAGATAATAGTTGCCAGGGTTTCAGAAGGGAGGGAGAGGTTTGAATAGGTGGAGCACAGGAGAATTTTACTGCACTGAAATTGTTCTGGATGATATTGAATTGATGGCTACATGATGTTATATAATTGTCAAAGGCCATAAAACTGTACAGCATGAAGTGTTAAACTTAATGTAAATTACAAACATTCATTAGTACCAGTGCTTCAATATTGGTTCATCAATTGTAACAAATATACCATGTTAATGTAAGATAGTACTAATAGGGGAAATTGTGTGTGGGTGTGGGGAGTACATGGGAATTCTCTATACATTTGGTATAATTTTTCTGTAAATCTAAAACTTCTCTAAAAATAAAGTTAATTATTTTAAAAAAGAATTCCACTGATGATTTCAAGTGTATTACTTTGATTAATAAACTAGAAAACAAGTTCGTAGAAAATAGCCAGATTGAATCAAGTGAGTAAATACCATGGAAAATACAAATCGGAAGAAATGTATATGTAGGCAAAAAGTGAAAAATACATGTAATTGGAGTCCCAGAAGCAAAGGAGGGAGAAAAGGAGTAAGACAAAATATTTGAAGAAATATTGTCTAAAATATTTCCAAATTTGACAAAAGGCAGCAATCTATAGATGCAAGAAGATCTGTGCTCCCCAAGCAGGATATGGCTAGAGAAAAGCACACCTAAATTCATCATATTTAAACTTCTGCAAGAAAAAAAAAAAAGAAAAAGAAAACAGAAAAAAAACTGAAAACTCTTAAAGAAGTCAGAGATATATGGCATTACATTTAAAGAGCAACATGATAATTAATGGTTGATTTTTCAACAGGAATGATAGAAATCAGAAGACATTTTCAAAGCGCTGAAAAAATTACCCACCTATAATTCTTTAAGACTACAAACATCATTCAAAAGTGATAGTGAAATAAAATATTTTGAGATAAAAATGAGAGAATTTATTATTAGTAGATATGCACTAAAAACTCAAAGGAAATAATCCTAGACTAAGTTGTGGAAAATCAGGAAGTGCCATACTTGAATATATGGCTTATATTACACCTTATAATTTTGTGAAATGTGTTTCTCATTTCCATTCCTTTCCAGATTGTATTAGGGTTAAGTATAATTTGCTTGACAAAATGTGGTCATGATAATATATCTTATATATATTGTTTTTCATTACCATAGACCTTTCATTTCAGGAATAGTAATCAATCATCTAATCCTGCACTTCTCATTCTCCTCCAACCCCCAGATAGAAAATTTCTCTCTGAAAGAATGACAAAGTAGTTATTTTTCAGCATGAGAATGTATTTGCCACAGTGATGAGGATCACTCTAAATTTCATTGTTTTTTAGTCACTATTTACTTTTCTCTTTCAATATATTTCTCTTTTATTAGATTAGAGCAGGTAAGAGAAAATGTACCTGAAGTAGGGTAATGATAATTGAAAGTGAAAGAGAAGGCTAAAAAATATGAATTACAGAAGTCAGACAAACTGTGAAAACCACCTACCTCATTTGTTGATAGCTAAGTTTTCCTAAGTATAGATGGGAGCTGTCTCACAAACATTTCTTTAATCCTTACCTTTTAAAACCCAAGCTCTAGTTCATGAAATAATGTCTCTGAAATTACAAATATTTAAGAGAACTAAATCATGAGGATCAAGTGGGGTTATCACATTTCAAGGGAATAAAAATAATACATTTATAGATTATGAGAAAATGTATGATGTTCTTGTCAATGTGGGAAAGTGTGGAAGGGGAAGGGGGCAGGCTTATGGGAACCCCCTATATTTTTTATGTAATATTTATGCATTCTAAAGCTTTTTTTATTAAAAGAAACAAACAAATAAATAAATAAATAATGCCTTTTGTCATATCAGGTCAAGTACAGGTTATGATATGGTCAGTTTCCAAGGACATGTTCAAGATTATCTATCAACTTGTCACGAACTTTACCACACCTATCAAAGGGAAAAGAAGTACATTTCCCATAATCACCTGCCTTACGGTTCCAGGATAGAGCTTTACAAGGAGAGGAACTCTTGCAAATTTGGGAAGGTTGAAATGCAGTGGGGGCATTATTTTTGGAAGTCAAGCATGTTGCTTTATCAGAGAGCAAAGATTTGTGAGATGTGTCAGTTGTATGCACAATACTTTGACTTCTGGTGCTTTAATCCCACCTTGGAGATCTAACGCTAGCAGCTTCTCAGACTTCCCCATGAAACCAGTGTGATGGTTAGGTTAATGTGTCAACTCTGCCAGGTAATTGTGTCCAGGTGTTAGGTCCAGCAAGCACTTGACTAATTGTAATACAAGAGCATTTATGGACTTTGATCACCAGCGAGTTTACTGCATGGATGGCTGATTACATCTGCATCAATCAGGCAGATTGCATCAGCAGTGGGTGATGCTTTTATCCAATCAGTTGAATGTCTTAAAAGGGGAAGTGATTTCAACATTCAGAGAGAATTTCCCAGTTCGTCTTTGGATAGCCAACTTCTCCCAGAAACTCATCAAGGACCTTTCATCAGACTTTCATCGGAGGCCCTGACTTGCAGCCTGCCTGCAGAACCTGGACTTGTGCATCCCCATGATCGCTTGAGAGATTCTTATAAAATCTCATATTATTGACAGATATCTGCTGTTGATACTGTTTCCCAAGAGAACCCTAACTAATACAAGTTGGTACCAGGAGTGGTTCTTGAGGAACAGAGTCTTTAAACATGGGATGTCTCAGGTGGTTCTGGGAGTTTGGTAATTGGCTTTCTACTCTAATTGGACTCAAGGGTACTAATGACTCCCTTTTGAATAATGAAGAGGTTGCTAACATTTCATGGCATGAGCTGGCAATAGAGATATGCAAAATAGCATCACTGGATTCCCCTACTTCCACACTTATAAGAAGCAAGGATCTGGATGACAGTGTTTTCAACACCTTAACAGAATTTTGTGAGGTCAAAAATTATAATTATGTTGGCTGGCTCCTCCTAGGTAGTCTGGATACAGTTACAAAAGAAAGAGAAGTACTAAAGTCTTCAAATTTGAAACTTAAATGCCGCATGTATGATATAAAACTTTTTACGTGTGCCTTGAAAGAAAATCTTGTCTCCTGTAGCCACAGACTTGAGATATCTGTGAATCAAACCCAGAAGCTCATTTTATGAAGAGCAGAATAACAGAGGAAAGTAAAATCTCAACCTCACAGGTTTCTGCAATTAAAGTGCAGGCATTGATTGGAAAGGATTGGAACCCTGAGAATTGGGATGGACACATATGGGATAATGATAATATTGGTGAGTACATTGGAACTCTATATTCTGCTGAGACTTTACCAGATAAACCTGTGATGGCCTGCCCTGTGGAGACCACACCTTGTCAACCTTGTATCATCCAGCCTCCAGTCTGCTGGACCTTCTTCCAAACCTGAGGTGTGTACCAGCCAACTGAGGCCTGCACTGCCCAGCCTCCAGCCTGCCCTAGAAAGTCTAGACCTCCTCCCAGCCACAAGGCAGGTACCAGCCAAACTCCAGCATGCACTGCCCAACTTCCAGTCTGCCCTGAGGAATCTACCTTCCAACCCCTGCCTGAAAAGAATAATCCTGTCTCACCAGAAGAAAATGCAAAGGAATACCCCGAGGTCAGCAGCCTGCAAGACATCTCTAAACCTTCTCCTTACCCACCCCCACTACGCCTCTTGTCTTCGAGACCTATTACTAGACTAAAATCACAACAAGCCCCCAAAGGTGAGATACAAAGTGTCACCCATGAGGAAGTATGCTATACTCTGAAAGAACTCCATGAGTTTTCCAAATTATATAGACAGAAACCAGGGGAATATGTGTGGAAATGGATACTAAGGGTATGGGATAATGGTGGAAGGAATTTAAAGTTGGATCAGGCTGAATTTATTGATATGGGCACACTAAACAGAAATTCTGGATTCAATGCTGTAGCTCAAGGGGATAGAAAGGGCTCTAACAGTTTATTTGGGTGGCTGACTGAAACATTGACCAAATGATGGCCTGATGTTGTGATGCCTGATTTGCCCTGGTATACAGTAGATGAGGGGATTCAAAGGCTTAGAGAGATTGGAATGCTAGAATGGATTTACCATTTGAGACCTCCCCACCCACTCCAGGAATGTCCAGAGGACACAACTTTAACCAGGACTGTGAGGAATAAATTTGTAAGACTAACTCCAAATTCTCTGAAGAGCTCTGTGGTTGCTCTTCTCTGCAGTCCAGATATTACTGTAGGGAGGACTGTAATGGAATTGGAATCCTTAAACATTATGGGGATGATTGGATCTTGGTCCAATAAAAGTCAAGGATTGGCAGTTAATCGCCAAAGGCAAGGTGGGCATGGCTACTGCAATGAAAGACAGATTCAAAACAGCACACAGAATAGTCTGAGTCATATGGAGTTATGGCATTGGCTAATAGATCATGGAGTACCTAGAAGTGAAATACATGGGCAGTCTATTAAATTTCTTCTGGATCTGTATAAGCAGAAGAGTTCTAGGTCGAGTGAACAAAACCCTAACTCAATTTACAGATGCAGAGAATCATGGCCCCTTAATCAATTCCCAGACTTGAGACAATTTTAAGAGCCAGACCTCCTAGAATGAGGAGAAGGCCAGGACCCCTTGGGGAAGGATCCTGTTAAACTTCCAAAAATGTATACTGTTAATCTTCCTCCCACTTTTCCCCTGGGAGATCTATGACCTTTTGCCAGAGTGTGCACTGGGAAAAGGAAATGATCAGACATTTTGGGGATTATTAGGCACTGGCTCAGAAGTCACATTAATTCCAGGAGACCCAAAATGTCACTGTGGTCCACCAGTCATAGTAGGGGCTTATGGAGGTCAGGTGATTGATGGAGTTTTAGCTCAAGTCCATCTCACAGAGGGTCCAGTGGGTCCCCAGACCCATTCTGTGGTTATTTCCCCAGTTCCAGAATGCATAATTGGAATAGACACACTCAGTAACTGGCAGAATCCCCAGATTGGATCCTGACTTGTTTAGTGAGGGCTATTGTGGTTGGAAAGGCCAAATGGAAGCCTCTAGAACTGCCCCTGCCTAGCAAAATAGTAAATCAAAGGCAATACCAGATTCCTGGAGGGATTGCAGAGATTAGTGCCACCATCAAGGATTTGACTGATGCAGGTGTGGTGACTACCACCACATCCACATTCAACTCTCGTATTTGGCCTGTGCAGAAAACAGATGGATCTTGGAGGATGACAGTAGATTATCGTAAACTTAACCAGGTGGTGACTCCAATTGCATCCGCTGCCACAGATGTGGTGTCACTGCTTGAACAAATCAACACTTCCCCTGGTACCTAGTAGGCTGCTCTTTTTTTTTTTTTTTTTTTA